>CAUYQV010046156.1:0-90530 GCA_963574575.1 Galagoides demidoff
AGTAGTACCAGTCAGAGATAATCTGTTTGAGATGTAATCAACAAGCCTTGGAGGGTGACAAGCAAGAAGACAGAAGACTATACACACATCTCAGGGAGGTTTTCTTTACCTATTTTAATCAGCTTCTCTCATCAGGAAAATCAGCTTCTCTCATGTCTGTATTTGGAGATAGGTTCATTACAGAAGTAAACAAGGTTAAATGAAGTCATAAGGGTTGGGTCCCCATCAGATAGCATCAGTGTCCTTTTAAGAAGCTACAGATTTCTCTCTCTTACTCTCTCTCTCTCTTTCCAGCCACAAAGGTAAGAGGTCACATGAGCATACCCTAAGAAGAGGGACACCTGTAAGCCATGAAGAAAATCCTCACCAAGAATTAAATCAGCTGGCACTTTGATCTTGGACTTTCCAGCCTCTAAAACAGTGAGACTTAAGTTTAAGTCAACTAGTCAGTGGCATTTTGTTATGGAAGCTCAGGATGACATATCTATTCCCCTATCTGTCTTCCCACCCACTACCACCAACACCATCCTCCTCAGCCTTTGATCTTCTCAGCAGCTTTTCATTTTTTTATGTTCCTTTCTCAAATTTGTGCTTGCATTTATAGTAAGCAGCTGTAGCCACAGAGGTTAGTTCTCTGTCTTGTGTCCTTTGCTTTCAAAGCAATGGTGCCCTTTGCTTTCTTCACATGCACAATGGTGAAGATCATATGGTCCTAATAAATTATTGAGTATAGTGATTAAATATGCTTTCGTTCCTGTCAGAAGCAAACATTTCAGCATCCCATGGATTTCAGAATGCTATTAAAAGCTCTGGCCAGCATGACTTTTGTACTTGTTCTTGTTATTATCCTGATTAGGTGGTGGTTGGTTTTTATTTATCTTCCTGAGAAAAGCAATCTTATTTAAGAATCATCTATGAAAAACACTCTGAAAAGTATAAATTATTCTTCAAGTGTTATGTGCACAAAGGAACAATATAATTTTTATAAAACATAATTGCTACAAATGCAATTGTGAAATGAAAAGCTGTCATTTGAAATAGTAAACTCCTATGTATCATTTGAGGATCAAAATGGGCCATAACACTTTGTCATTTATATGGGAAATATTTTACTCTTCTAGAGTTCTAATTCAGAACGCCTTGTATGATTGTCACTTGGTGAGAAATATTCTGTTTTAATTTTCCAGGCCACATTTTCACTTTTGTCTGTCTTTAGGCACACATCAATGTACTCTTTTCATATAATGGTCTCTTTGGATTGCAAATAAGAGTATGTCTTTGGAGTTGTGTAATGTAAGTTTTTTTTTTTTTTTTGAGACAGAGTCTCACTTTGTCACCCTTGGTAGAGTGCCATGGCATCACAGTTCACAGCGACCTCAAACTCTTGGGCTTAAGCAATTCTATGTGTCAGCCTCCCAAGTAGCTGAGTCTACATGTGCCCACTGCAACACCTGGCTATTTTTAGAGGTGAGGTTTCTCTCTGGCTCAGGTGGGTCTCAAACTGTGAGTGAAGGCAATTCACCCACCTCAGCCTTCCAAGTGCTGGGATTACAGGTGTGAATCACTGTGCCCTGCTGAGATGTAAATATTTAAGCCAATATTATTCAAAATAGACTTTCTTCTAATTTGGATATTAAAAAATATGTTAAGGATAGTATTTAAGGTGATACCAAATCATAATCACTACTATTAGGTATACTGAAGAATAATCATTGACATTTTCCTATGTCTCACCCACTGTTTTTTGTCAGTATGTTGAATATGAAAATGTATGCTATAGAGTCTTTCTTCCCAAGTGTTAAGACCAAGGAAAATTTACATGGTAGGGAATAGAATGTATAAAACCTATACAACGTAATAATTATGTAGGCATTAAATATGGAAATTAGACTCAGAAAATAACTAAAATAGAAAACATGAATGCAAATTTTCTAGGCAGAGAAGTAGGGTGAGAAATTCTTTACAGGAGACTGATAGCTGTAACACAGAATGTTATGTGCTAATGGGGGAGGAGAGTGAAGAGAGAGAAGGAGGGAAGGAATTAAGAATAAAATGAAGGAAGGAAAGAAGGAAAGAAGAAGTGAGGAAGGAAACAATGAGCAAGACAAAGAAATGAAAAGAAAGAAAGATGAATCGGAAAAAAAGAAGAGAAGAAAGAAAAAGAGGAACAGGGAGGGTAAGAAAAGGAAAGGAAAGAAGAAAGGTAGGAAAAAGGGTGGGAAGGAAGGAGAAAAATGCACATGGAGTGCTGGGAACACTGGGAAATTTCATTTGTAGAGCTGATAGATTGCTCTGCATATAAGAGGAGCTGTAGAGGTGGTGTCTTAGGGATAGGGTTGAGGAAGAATATAATTAATTATGTAAATCCTATCCAGGCTAGTGTGCACTCTAGTGGTTAAATGGCACATAGTGGTGAATGACATTTGTGACTCTATTCTACATCTAATCCAGACATAATGAAGGACGAAGTAGGAAGTGCAATTCAAGTAGCAGGCTGATAAATTATTCTGAACATTGGGTCAATTGATAGCACCCACCCACTACGTATCTCAGCTTCAAGCACAAGCTTCAAGAATGAGCCTACCATTTTGCAAATGAAAGTATGATGCACACTCTTAATTAACCTCTGAAAGACATGAACACTAATGTTACTTTAAGTATTTTACATATATTTGCACAATCAAGGAAAAATCATGATAAACAAGGACAAATTTACTTTTAACAGATAAACTGAGTACATACAATTTAAAAATGTTATTCAATTGAATACCTACCTCAGAGAGTGTTTATAAGGATTACACATATTGATGCCATAAAGGAATTGAAATTTTGCCTAACATGTAGTGCTTAAAATGTTAACCTATAATTTCTCGAAGCATCTCCTTCACACTTAAAATCTTAAAGTTCTTAAAATCTGATACTATTTAGCTCTCTTTGTCTTTTAAAACCTAACCTTGTGTTCAGAAACAAAGATTCACTCTCTGAGAGCAGCAACACTTGTGTAAGGATCAGGAAGACCAGGGCTTTAACTGCTTTCTTGAATTTTCTGCTCTCTTCCCCATCTTAACTATGACTGGCAGACTCAAACTTATGGTGGGTGTGATTTTTCAGATCTGAAAATTATCTTCCTTTTAAGGGTCATTTTAGGCTTTTCTGGCAAAACCAATTTTAAACCACGAGAGTCCCCTCTACTCTTCAAACAAGGTTAGCTTTTTAAATTTCTCAGTCCCAGAAGGGATCACATTTGTTTCCCATCCTGGGTACTGAGAGAGCTAGGGTTGTCCCTCTTTCTTTGTGTGGGCTTCACTTCTGCATACACCAGAGGAGTGGCCCTATGTTTCCTCCCATTCTGAAAGAATAGATTGAGCCCAGTCGCTCCTCTCTGAGTTACCACTCTGCAAACAATGCCCAAGGATCAAGTTTTCCTTGTCGAATGCTTCCTAGCTTTTATTACCCTGTTCAATCACAAGTTCAAAACTGATGTAAGTTGTTGGTTCATACTCTTCTGAGTATACTCTCTGAAGGGTTTCCAGCTGCGTGTTTGTATTGGACCCTGCCTAAATTACTACAGATCCCTGATATCACCTGTGTAGCTCCAAGTCCCTCCCTTTCACCGCTGTGTCTAGTAAGTCCCAAGCCTACTGGTTCATACTATAGGAGCTTTGCTTACCATGCCCCTCTACCAGCAATCATCTCCATCCTTTCTACATTCATGAATATTCCATTTGTAGTTAGGAGTGTCGCTAGGTAACTAGCTTGCTGGCTAAACAAAGAGATATCTAAACCTGCCTTTAACATGACTTTCCTGTAGGCATGATGTGCAAGTTTTGCTTTTGGTAATATAATATTTGGTACCATGCCAACAGATAAAGACTACATTCTCATTTTCTTCACTGAGGTATATTAGTTAATGTGTTTCTACATCTATGTGTTTTTAGATTATTATGTTGGGAATTGGCTTTCAATGTTACTCTTTCAAACAGCACAACCAGAAATATTTTTTATTTATGATTTCTTAAAAATTGAAAACATTTAATAGTGAGGTTTGTATTGTCAAACTGCCTCCAAATATGGAATTCTTGACAAGATTGGAGTTCCTTAAGGAAGGTACTGACTAGGCAATCAAAATACCTAAAATATATTTTTTTATTTTTTTATTTCCTTGCTTATTTTTTATGTTTTTTTTCCTTATTTATTTTTTTTATTTTGAGACAGAGTCTCACTATGTTGCCCTCAGTAGAGTGCTATGGCATCACAGCTCACAGTAACCTTCAACTCTTGGGCTTGAGCAATTCTTTTGCCTCAGTCTCTCAAGTAGCTAGAACTTCAGGTGCCTGCCACAACGCACGTCTATTTTTTTTTTTTGTTGTAACTGTCATTGCTATTTTTAGTAGGCCCGGGCCAGGTTCAAACCCACCAGCTTCAGTGTACATGGCCAACATCCTAACCACTGAGCTACAGATACTGAGCCCCAAATAGATAATATTTGTAATCAGGTATATACACAGATATATAGAGATATACCAGTAGATACAGACATAGGTAAATATGTATTTCTATTCTTTCTCAAGCACTCAGGTTGGTTTAGTGAATTCAAAATTACTGGGTAAAATAATTGGTCTATCTATAAAATAGAAGGTTATTTGAAAACAAAAGGGATTAATTGTTGATAAATACTACACCATGGAAAAACCTTGAAAATATTATTCCAAGTGATAAAATACACTCACAATAGGCTGCATATTGTATGATTTCATTTTTATAAAATGTGTAGCATAGGAGCACCTACAGAGTAAGAGAAAGAACCAATATCAGGGGTTGCTTAGGGAAAATCAGGGCAGGGGGTCAGTGGGGACTATTTCAAATGTTCCAAAAGTAGATTTTGGTCATGTTTGCACAAATCTGTGCATATACTAGTCAGTATTAATTTGCATACCTTAGGCAGGTAAATACTATGATGTATAAATTATATCTCAACAAAGCTGTCAAAAATAGTTTGCTTTGGATGGATCGTCACCCTAAATTGTGACCAAAACAAGAGAAAGCAAAAGAAAACAAAAAAAAATTTTATCTCTCCCCTTAACATCATCCAAGGTCTTTGAGAGTAGCATCACTTTGATATTGTTCATTTTCCTATCTCCCACATTCAGTATTCTTTTGGCATGTAATATGAATTTCATAAATTTGTTTGAATGAATTTGTTGCATGAACGCCATTTATAAAAAAAGCCAAAAAAAGTCATTATCTAGCAGGAAAGTGAAAAGGTAACTAGATTGTTAGTGGAGAGTTGGTAAGATTTGAGCATGTTGTGTTTATATGGCCTATTACCCATCAAGGTGAATTGTTCATGACAGTTGTTATTATGAACCTCGATATCAAGAAAGAACCAAGAACAGCTGTTTCTTCATGTTAGGATTGAGGTTAAAAAAATGTAGGTATATATACGAAAGGGAAAAACAGCACATTATAACTATATTATGCAATATAATTTTATGAGAAAATGCAGTTATTTTAAAAATCTGCATTCATAAACTGGAACCATCTAATGACTTATCAGACAAGATTAAATCATCGTGATTGAGACATGAGAGAGTATTGAAGTCCTATCTAAAATATGAAGAGCTTCCATCCGAGAACATCGACTGATGTGGGGAAAACTAACTTGTGGATATTCCCTAATCCTTCCCAGAAGTGACAGTCACATTGTTCAAAAGTAACAATATCAGCAGGGAGCACTTGCTTCAAAGGATGGCGTACAATCATTTTAGAAGCTTCTCAAATTCTATTACTGTTTAAATCAACAATAGTAAAGTAAATAGTGAATACAAGAATAATTCACAGCATCTGTTCTATTAGTATGTCTTAGTCTTGCTCGCATTTTATATAGGTTTCTCATTTTTAACCTCTTTTTACACTCTTTAGGTAAATGGTTTTTAATTCAAAATGGCTTGGGTCTACAGGATTAGGGGCAAAGTCTTAAAAGTACTGCATTCCTAAGTAAGATTCTTTACTTGGTCTAAAATGAGTGTATTTTCATGGGAAATGAAGTACTTGGATATCTGTATCAAATTTGCTTAGGGTATTTCAAGAGGATAAAACACACACACAAGCCGATGCTTAGTCATTAAAGGCTTACCACACCCTTTGAATTATGCTAGGCACTTTACATACATTATCTTGTTTAATCCCCAAAGACCCTAATACATTATATATTTTAGATAGGATATAAAAGAAACATAAAGGCTAGGGGAACGATGCTATCACATGCATAGCAGGTGATGCCTCTAAGAACCAAAGCCAGGTCTCTTGATTCCAAACCTACGCCTTGCAAATAGTTCATTTGAAAGGTTAGGTAGAGGAATTTCTTTAATTTGGAGTTTAGAGATTTCAAACCTACAGATTTTTTAAAAAATTACATCCTATTGGGTGAAATAAGATGAAGGACATTACCACAGGCAAGATTACTTGAATAATATAGACTTATGTGGCAAAAACAAAGCAACATTTGTTTGCTTTTATGCATGTCTATATGTCTAAGAACTGACCTTTATTTAACTTCTGCATCCTCAAAATAGCTTCATAGATGTAATTTCAAATTACACGATACATTTGGTATAAAACAAATAGTTGATGTTTTTATAAATTCCCAAAGCCCAGAGAGGGGCTTGCTTTCTTCTGAGAGAACAGATACCTGTGCCCTCCCTAAATGAGGCTGGCAAACTGGGGGCTGCCGGGGGCACGGCCCACAACAGCTTGCCATTTTTGCACAGGTTTTTAAAAACCATCAACTTCCTCTTGGCCTTTCTAAAAGACAAACACTTTGCGGAAAAGCTGTGCAGTAAGGGAAACTATCAAATCATTCTTGTAGAACAGTGAGGCAGCGAGGCCAACACTATCTCCCTCGTGATTTTACAGTCTGTAATAGAAATTAACAGTGCCATCTGCAGCCCGATTATGCACTTTAAGATCCCTGCATGGTTTATAGCGTGCATTATGGTATACAGCAGCAATTTTTGCTAAGCTAGTCGCAGTTATATTCATTCCTAGAAAATTAAAGGCTCCTAAGGACATAAAAAACACCAAGACAGAGGTGGGGGAGAAGCAATGTGAGCATAAGAAAACCTACTTCATCGGGGTGTAGCTGACATTCTTTAAGCCACTGGCATCAATTCTCTCTAGTTCCTTTCTGCTATCTTCACCTTCCTTTAGAAATAAATTTTGTTCTGCTAAACTAAATTGTATTATCTGCTCCAGTGGCCTAAGTTAGGAATTTATTCCATATGTTGACTACCTTTGTGTGAAATAAGTGTCCCTGAATTTTCCATTTGCTCTTAAACTCACTAATTATTGAAGATGGCCACAAAGTTGGCATAGTTAAAATGGAAGGATTATCTCTCGATAATTCGCAACGTGACAGATAGGAAAAACATCAGGGATTTTCTTTGAAATTTAGTTTAAAATTTATTAATTGATTTAGTTTACCAGTTTTGCCAGGAAGTTTTTAATCACCAGTGTTCATTTATGATATGGCATAATATTTATATTTAAGAAACAGAGCAGAAACAGGTGTAGTAGGTCCCCCGTCTTTGAAGGGAATATTACCAACATTTCCAGCTCAAAGTGCAAACATAATATGTATTATAGAGCATGCCTATACGAAACAATCTGCTTTAATGAGAACAGGGGAAAATAAACATTTATTGGGCTCCCATTCTATAAACACTTGACAGGTGTTTTTACATTCAGCTTATTTACAACCTACAATAAATACCTCAGGTAAAATTATTAACCTCCACTTTCCAGTGGAGAAAAATGGAAACCCTAGATATTTAGTGATATTTTCCTGTAATATTCGTTACCATGCTGATCACCAGAGTGCTTTCACTTTCTTCAAGTTAAGAAAGATCTCTCCACTTATCATTCTGTACTTCAATATTCCTTATATTTCAAACCTATCTTGAACAGGATCTTTGGACAGGGGTACATAGCATATGAACGAAGATGCTAAAACTTTCAAGTCACTTATGTAAGATTATGTAGCTATCAAGAATTGTCCAAGATTGGGAAGAAATTGCAAGCTTGTCAGAAACTTCAAAATCAGAATAATCTTCCAGCCATTAACTAATAATGAAAACAGCACTTTCCTCTCTACTTTCAAAGAGGAAGTATCATAATTATGTTACATATTTTGCAAATGCAAAGGATGAAATAGCTGGAGATACAATATTAATGACAAGTCTCTAATAATCAAGTTATTAATTTTTATCTTAACTTTCTAATCCCAGACAAACATCCCTAACATCTTAACAGCTACTCTATAGTAGTTAAATGCTGTCTTGAGAACAGGCTTGTTTCTAAAAGTAACATTTGTTGTTGCTTCTATATAATACCATGATACGGAAATTATTTCTGACTTAAAAATAAACTTGGGTGGGCTTGGCGCCTGTGGCTCAATCGGCTAAGGCGCCAGCCACATACACCTAAGGTGGCAGGTTCGAATCCCCAGCCCGGGCCCGCCAAACAACAATGATGGCTGCAACCACAAAATGGCCGGGCGTTGTGGCGGGCACCTGTGGTCCCAGCTACTTGGGAGGCTGAGGCAGGAGACTCGCTTGAGCCCAGGAGTTGGAGGTTGCTAGGAGCTGTGATGTCATGGCACTTTACCCAGGGAGACAGCTTGAGGCTCTGTCTCAAAAAAAAAATAAAATAAATAAAATAAAATAAACTTGGGTGATTAATATTAATATTTCAGTTTTTTAAATGAGGAAACAGATTCAGATATGTAAATATATTGGGGCAGCATGGAGGATAACAGTTAAACATTGGGTTTGCTTCCAAAAGTACATTTTCTTTTTATTATATATCTGTTTTCTTTTTTAATTTCTGAATGAAATTTTACTAAGTTTATTTATGTAAATCTTTTCATTTGCTCAAAAGAATGAGAGTTAATTTTTTTTTTTTTTTTTTGAGACAGAGTCTCACTATGTTGCCCTCGGTGGAGTGTGGTAGCATCACAACTCACAACAACCTCTAACTCTTGGGCTTGAGTGATTCTCTTGCCTCAACCTCCCAATAGGTGCCCACCACAACTTCCACCTATTTTTGTCATTGTTGTTTAGCAGGCCTGGGCTGAGTACGAACCCACCTGCCTCAGTGTTATGTGGCTGGCGCCAAGCCTACTTCAATTATTTTGATGAACAATAACTTCAGTTATTTTGATGAACAATAGTTAGGCTGCCTAACTATTAGGATTATATTGTGCAGCTAATATGTGCATGACTAGTTGATAAAATACAGAAATATTACTTTGTTTTAAATGAATGGCTCTTACTTTATTGCCATGAACTAGTTACCAGTAGCATGAACTAGTTTACCACTAAAGTATTCAGTTTAAAAATTCCATCAAAATCAGATATACAATCAAGTAAAGGGAACACGGGGAATGGAAAAAATTAATTTTACCTCATGTATTCATCTAGTTTAGTTTTGATCATGTACTCTGAGTTAGTGTAATACTATACAGCTTATACTGACCTTGTTTGATGTAACAGTCATTGTGGAAAGTGGTTTTCCTGTGATATTTTATCTAAATTGACAAACTCCTGAGTTTGGAGCTATCATTATCCCCTTTTCTCATGCAGCAAGTTAATATGAGGGGTTATATAATTCACCTGTGTAAGGTCTCACGCTGAGTGGTAGCACAGGAGTTCAAACTTTTCTGACAGCAATGTCTATGCTAAATATCAATGCTTTCCTAACTTGAACACACCCACCACTCCTAACCGGTCGTGTGGATCTTCCGATTTGGAAGGGCTTCAATGCAGCTGGGATTTTTCACTTTCTACCAAGCTGTCAGGTGATGTCAATGTTGCTAGGCCCCTTTTTCTTTGTTTAATGTTGAACTTTCTCTCTCTTTACCGCTCTCTGTCTTCATTCTCTCTCTTGTTCTCTCATCCCCCATTCTTAGTGTTTCCTTTTCCTCCGCAGCTTTATGGAGGTATAATTCATGTTATAAGCCTCAGATTATATTTTGGGTATTAAGGCTCCAGACTTCCATACTGCTGCCACATCTCTGTTATATCCCTGCACAGAGAAACAATTGGCCTTTTGAAGTGAAAGTAAAACTAATTAGACTTGCACTGTTACATACTTGACTCTATTCCAATTCTCCAACACAACCCTGTCCAGCCCCGCCAGCATTATATGTCCTTCTTTAATTACTCAGGAACCTAATATCCCTAGGCTTCTTTATAGTTGTTTGTAAATCGATGATTTTGTTCGTTTGCTTTGCTAATAGCCTCTATTGCTTCTCTCCTAAAAAGACTTAATGTCTTTAGCAATTTTTGTACATTCAAAAACAGTTGATTAATAACTTTATCAAAACAATCCTTGCTTTACTTGAGGATAACTGATTTCCTTTAGCAACAAGGAAAAACTGTCTGAAAATAAATTTAATTGTTTTAATTACCAGTGAATAGAATTGAAATTAATAAATTCATTCTCCAAGTTACGTTAACATTTTTTAAAGGAGGCTTAAAACTCAGTGTCACAAGATTTATCCTTGTTGGAGTTGTAGGAAATGAGGTTAATCCAATAATTCTTAACTTACATCATGTGGGCTACCACTTGGGCCAACCGTGAACAGACTTTATCCATGGAAACAGATTTCCCTAAAACCAAATCAGAAAGGAAGTCATAGAGAAAGAGTTTAATCCATACTTTTAAGTTTTTAGCAGGTAGGTATTAGCTAATCTGTTTGACTTCAATAAGACAGCTGCTTACCTGGCTTCTTAATTTTTGGAGATTTCAACAACACCATTTATTATTTGCTTCCTAAAACCTCACTGTACCTTTTAAATACAGATAAACTTTAATAAAACCCTTTAAGTAATATTCATCTTTTCCCGTTAGTTGCTGCATACATTCTTCCTGTTGGGTTTTTTCTTTTGACGTATTCTCACGTCTTATGTTTCTGATAAGCATTCGCTGAATCACTTTGTCCTCTCTCACGGTTGGTGCTTTTTAAAAGTCTAATAATTTTGTGTTCCTTCCTTTAGAACTTGGTCTCATGAGCATTCTAAATCTAATGATGTGATGATCACTTGATCTCAGATGTTCCCAGTGTGAAGCTGATTTAACATACTTGGCACTCTTTCAGGGATGAAGTCCAGAATTCACTGGCATCATGTCGGTTGCTCAACAGACTAGAGAGAAAGCAATCCTGATACACAGGCCCTGAGGAAACTGGAGTCCCTCTTTCCCTCTTGCTGCCAAAGCTAGTTTCCCTAATAATGTACTAGCAATGGATATTCTCTGTCAGGCCCTATTTTTAGCAGCATGAATCTTAGAAGAAAATGAGCCTTAGCCAGTTATCTTGCTCTGAAACCTTGGGTGGGATTTCTATGAGGAAGCCGGTCCTCTGCATCTGTTTCTTTATAATCATCCATTGTTCTGGCTGGCTCTGTATCTTTGGTCTTTTCAGTTCTCTTTACTTTTCATAATCCATACTCCTTGACTGGAAACTGCTTCTCATGACCCTTGAGCTATGAAATGGCCCATGGTATGAGTGTTCAAAAGTGGACTTGGGGGAAACATGCCATATTAAGCTGTCTCACACCCACAAATTCCACTGAACACATGACCTCACTAAAAGTCAGTCCATGTACTTTGACATGTAATTGTTCCAAAGCAACACGTTTTATTATAAAGAAACAATAATCTATGGTCAAAGTTAAGCTAGTACAATAGGGCACAAAACATGATAATTATTCTCAAATCTTCCTATCCAAGAATGATGATAGAACTTAAATATAATTTTCCTTGACCTTTTCCCTTTATCTATTAAAATATTATTACATATTATTATGCTATAAAAACATATTGTGTGATTCCTGTTCCTTTAAAAATGTGAATTTTTTTCTTTTGTGTAAATAGTTACATTTGACTCTTAATTGAAATTTTTTCTGCATAATGTTGTGGAATTTACTTGATCCAATAACATTTGTAGCCAGAAGCAAACCAGTTTGGAAATGGGAAATCAGAAAGTCCCCAGTTTTTCCTTAAGTAAATGTGAGTTAAATGGAAGATAAAAGAAAGAATGGATATTTTAAACAAATAGTCTAAACAAATGTTTTAAAAGTTACTAATTATTTAAATCCTGGCTGCTTAGTGAACTCTTATTGAGATTTACTGAAACTCATATATACTAAGACATATTGTAAGGCCTTTCTGGCATAGAGATTGTGCATTAGGTATAAGTGAATACTAGATGATATAATAAATATAGTTCAAAAACTTATTAGATTGGTTCAATAAGGTTGGTTTATTTTATGAAAAATAACCACATGGACTTCCACATTTAGACAAGTTGGAACAAGAGGGAAAAGAGTTATACTCCCATCTTAAATACCTAAAAAAAGAGAGAGAAATATATGAAACACTTGTTCGGATATTAGACAGTAGGCAATACAAGACAATAATTTCTGAAAAAGGAGAAACAAATATGATGAGCCCCCAAATTGCCCCTTTATTAAAAACTCCAGGTGGCAGTGAAGTGAGAGAAAGCCCACAGTCTAGTGGGATTTTAAGACAGCTGAGAATGGAGGAAGGCCACTGTGGTTATAGTTCCTTGGTTTACTGGAGACAAATGTGCAGCTTAGAGTGTTGGCTTCAGAAATCTTTAGAGCACTTCTCCTGAGTCATCTGCTAAATACAGATAAATATGTGAGGCAATTTTGTGGAGCTAGAAAAGGACTGAAAGAAATGAAACAGGATATACAATACATGCAGCTTACACAGGGCTAGATATAGTTCATTTTTTAAAATAACTACCATAAAATAATCTCATAATAATAAGCACTCACAAATTTTTATCCTCACTTGTGTGGCTAAAAAGACCTTCAATTAAAGGCTGCTTTGATACTACCAAAAATAATTTAACACAAACTTTGATAAAATACAATTCTTTACAATTAATTCAATTTTGTCCAAGGACAAATATCAATGACATTTTTGGTATTAAAAAGATAATACAAAAGCAAAGGAAATTCATATTGTTTAGCAATCAATCATAGAATACCTAGAATTCTTAGAAGCAGAAGAATACAATTGATGAGGAGACAAAATAATAAACCTAAGCCAATGAAGAACTAACACAAATGATAAAATTAGTAGACAAGGGCTATAAAATGTTCAAATTTTATTAGAAGAAGGTTAGAAGAAAGTATGAACAAACTGTTAAGAAATGATACGGCAGGTTCAGCGCCTGTGGCTCAATTGGCTGGGGCACCAGCCACATACACCTAAGGTGGCGGGTTCGAATCCCCCGCCCAGGCCCGCCAAACAGCAATGATGACTGCAACCAAAAATTAGCTGGGCATTGTAGCAGGTGCCTGTAGTCCCAGCTACTTGAGAGGCAGAGGCAGGAGACTCGCTTGAACTCAGGAGTTGGAGGTTGCTGTGAGCTGTGATGCCATAGCACTCTGCCCAGGGGGCTTGAGGCTCCAACTAAAAAAAAAAAAAAAAAGAAAGAAAGAAACGATACGGCAGATATTTTAAAAAAGGAAATTCCAAAGATGAAAATTATAATGCCTGAGATAAAAAATGCAATGGATATAGTAAACAGCAAAAAAAAAAAAAAAACCAACAAAGGAAAGATTAGGGACAATGAGGTCATGGTAATAAATATAAGTCATAATGAAAGAAGAAATGATTGAAAAAGAAAGCTTCATAAAATTATAGAAAACTTGAAGCACCCTAATATACCTATAATTTTTCAGATGTGAATAACCACATGTATATTATATTTATTATACTATATATAATTATATATTGATGTAAAATATAACCATAATTTTTCAACCTTTTTGGAAGTGATAAATTTACACATAAGAAGCTCAGCCAACTCCAAGTAGAAGAAACATGAGGGAAACTCTATAAAGAAACATCACAATTTAATAGATTAAAAGGAAAGGTAAAGAAAAAATCTTAAAAGAATTAAAAGTAAAAGGAGACATTTCTTTCTGGCTGTGGTTGCTCACATCTGTAATCCTAGCACTCTGGGGACCAAGGCAAGTGAAATGCTTGAGCTCAGAAGTTCAAAACCAGTCTAAGGAAGATCAAGATCCTGACTCTACTAAAAAACAAACAAGACAAACAAACAAAGAACAACAACAATAACAACAACAAATCCCCCCAAACTTGCCGGTCATGGTGGCACATGCCTGTAGTCCCAGGGAGGCTGAGGCAAGAGAATTGCTTCAACCCAGGAGTTTGAGGTTGCTGTGAGCTATGACTCCATGGCACTCTACCCTAAGCACAGAAAAGAGACTCTGTCTCAAAAAGAAAACTTTAAAAAAGGAAGAAAAGAAACATTTCATATATAACACAGGTAAAAATGATACTCAACTTTCTTTTTGAAACAAATCCAGAAGGTAGAGTAGATACATCATTGAAGTACTAAAATAATAATTTAAAGAAATACTTCAATGTAGAATTCTATTTATAGTGAAAATATCTTTCAAAAGCAAAAGTAAAATATAAATAACTTGAGAAATAAAATTTCTATAAAATGTAATCACTAGCAAGGCAGCAGCTTGCCAAGAAATATTAAAGGAAAAGAACGAAACCTGAGAGAAATACCAATCTTCAAAAAGAAATGGAGTTCCGGGGGTGGTAAAGATGGAGGATATATTAAAACATCTTTTCACATTTAATTTTAAAGATAATTGCCTTTTAAAAAAATAAATACAACTTTTTTGGACTATATAGAAATATATATATTCCATTATATATAATACATGTTATATATCTGTGTGTTTATGTGTATCATGTATGAGATATATATCAAATAACCAAAGCATATTGTCTAGGAGAGGAGAAATGAATGCATTTAGTTTTAAAGTGCTTGTTAGTTATATGAAATATAATATTACTTGAATTTGTATTAGGTAAGTTAATTAGATATTCTGTATATGTTCTATAAATCAAAAATGAAGGTTTTACTGTTTCTTTATTAGAAAATACAGGTTTCTAAGCAAAAAACAAATATTATCAGTCAGTAACAAAGAGGAACACTTCATTATGTTAGAGATGTTGATCAAAAATAAAATCTTTTCAATAACTGATATTTAATTTCTTAAAAGAATAATTTTAGAATATATTAAACCAAAAATTATTCAAATAAAGGGGAAATAGATCATAAGTATAATTGATCTCAATGTGAGAAATTAAATACTCCTCTACTAATAAAGGATAAGACAAAATGCACAAAGTTGGGAAGTCTGTAAAACAATTGAACAGCTCTACTAATCAACCTGACCTATTGACATTTATAGAATGGTTGATAATAGGAGAACACACACGTTATTCAAGTAAACAAAGAATATTTGTTTGGCACGGTAACTATATATAGGGCAAGTAATCAAGAATCAATACCACTAAAAGGTTTTAAATATACAAATTATATTTTCTAATTATAGTTGAATTTCACCAGAAACCAATAAGCAAAAAAAAAAATTGAAATTTCCAAATATTTGAAAACCAGAGGGTGCATTTCTAAGTAACCTAAGGCTCTGTGATTGTTTTGTTCTTGTGGCAATAGTGTCACTCCGTCTCCCAGACTGCAGTGGAGTGGTATCATCATATCCTTATAGTTTACTACAGCTACAAATACCTAGACTCCAACAATCCTTCTCCCCCAACCTCCTGAGTAGCAGGGACTACAGGCACAGGCCCCCACTCCCAGCAAATTTTTCTATTTTTCTGTAGAGGAGTCTTGTTCTTTCTTGCTCAGGCTGATCTGTAACTCCCTGGCCTCAAGGGATCCTCTTGCTTTGGTCTTCCAAAGTACTAGGATTATAGACATACACCAACAGGCCCAGCCTCCTAGATAGAATTTTAATTTAAGTTAGAAATGATTTTAAATATATCAACAACAAAAACAATGCTTAGGAGAACTGTACATCATTACAACTTATATAAAAAAATAGTGTTATCAATTCAGTGTTATTATATACAAATTTAAGAAACAAGAAAAGGAAGAGCAATAAGACGCCAAATCAAGGAAAGGAAACTAGAAAACAAAGGTTAGATGAAAATAATAGAGTAGAAAAATAGAGAATAATCAATTTTAAAAAGCTTGATTTTTTAAATCATGAAATAAAAATAATAATTATATATCGCAACTGATGGGACTGAAGAGAAATTAAAAAAAACAACAAATCTCAGGACGGATAAGGGGGCATTGCTATGGATTCTATAATTATTAAAGTGAAAATATCTGATCATTATCAATGTGTTAATTCAAATATAATTAAAAGATAGGTAAAGAAGACAGACTACATGTCTGTGAAAGGCCTAAACTATCAAAACTAATTCGAAAAGAAATAGAAAACATAATTTTTTTAGGTGGGAATAAAACTATATTTACATTAAAAATCTTTCCACAAGAAATAAGTAGGCCCACTTCACTCCCACTGATGCATTCTGACAAATATTTAAGGAAGAAATAATGCCAATTGTTTACAAATTCTTAAAGAAGTGACAAGTTCCCAATTCACTTATTTTGTAACCACTTTATTGAAGTATAAATTGACATGTAATAAACTGTACATATTTATAGTATGTATCTTGATGAGGTTGGGGATTAGTATACACCATCCAATTTACTTTTTGTTACCTGCATTATTCTGATATCAAAATCAGACAAAGACATTATAAGTAAAAAAATCTATAGTCAAATATAATAATCAGGGATCTATATTTACTAATAAAATTTATCAAGTTATATGCAGCATTACATAACACATATACTACATCACCACCAAGTGGTTTTTACATGAACAATGCCATATTAATTAACATTTTAGGATCAATAAATTTTGTTTGCTATTAACACACCAGAAATTAAAACTATATGATAACCTCAATAAATGCAGAAGCTGCATTTGACAAAGTCCCAAACCCATTTATGATGAGAAGTCAGACCAGATTACAAGGAATAAATAATGTCTTCAATGTTATAAAGTGTCTACAAAATACTTGAAGCTAACATCACAATGATCAGAGAATATAAGTTCATGCCCAAATGATAGGAAAAAATAAGGAAAGAATTAGAGCAGAGGTTTGACTAAAGAAGCAGGTGGAAAAAGGCTCAACATCCTCAGAAACAGGGGTAAATACAAATGAAAACTATGATCACACACTACTGTAAACCTACTAGAAAAAATAAAATTTAAACACAGTTGCCAAGATGTGGAACCAGCACAGGTGCCCATCAACACATGAATGGATTAGTAATCGGTGGCATAGTATACCATGGAATACTATTCAGTCTCAAAAAATATGGAGACTTTATATTAACCTGGATGGAGTTAAAGAAGAACGTTCTTAGCAAAGTCTCACAAGAATTGAAAAGCAAATATCCAAAGTACTTAATGCTAATATGAAACCAATAGATAAGCAACTACACACCCACCTGCATGGGAGAAAAACACAATGAAATTCAAGTGAGAGGAGGGAGATTGAAAAAGGGGGATCAGTAACTTCTTACATAATGGAAAAAAATGTAAGGGTATACAGCACACCCCCTAGATGATGGGCTCAATTACAACTTGAACTTTACTAACAATTGCAAACAATGTAACCTAATCATTAGTACGCCCAGATTAATCTGAAATTTTAAGAAAGACAGACCGAAATGTTTGGCAAGAATGTAAAACAACGGAAATTCTCATTCACTAGTGAATAAATTCACTATTTATTGCAATCTAAAATGAAACAACCACTTTTGAAAAAGTTTTGGGAATTTATTAAAAAGTTGAAAATGTAACTCCCACTGGGTCCAGTCAATGGACTTCCAGGTATTTATCCAGAAGTGATGAAAGCAATTTTTCACCTAAAAGTTGGACATAAGTGTTTGCAGAAGCTTTATATGTAAAAGCCAAGAGTCAACAGGTCACATGTCCATCAACATGGAAATGGGTAAATAAATTATCTTTTATATATAAAATAATATATACATATAAAAATTAACTCATCAATAATTACTAATGAAATCACAAGACTATCACAGAAATAAAGTGCCATTTTTATCCTAGGATACATAATATTAGCATCTGTCCCTCTTTGTATCAACCCTGGTCACAGGGTTCTTCATTGTAATATCGCTTCTTCCCCTCTCCCCGCTTTTCCCTTTTTCTACACTATACTCTGTTGAAGAAAGTCGTCATAATTAGCTCACATTTAAGGAGTGGGAGGTAAGCTTCACTTTCTTTAGGGCAAAATATTGACATATGTTATTTGAAGTTATGCATGGAAGGTTTTTACGCTCGCCAGCATGAATTTGTATTCAATAATTTATATTGGGTTATTTTATTTGCTGAGTTGCAGACAGGTTTTCCAGTTTTGGCCATTATAAGCTTTTTCAGTTTCCTTTTGTACCCGTTTCTGAGCTCTTCCTTATTTTTGAGCACTTCCAAGACCCTCCAGTATTATCTTGTATATTTCCTGCTCCAGTCCTAATAGCAGCCAGTTGTGAGACACTCTGGTTCCTCCTATTGGAGACTATGCTTAGAGACCAAGACATGGGCATTAGCTGTGCACATTACCATTTGGGTTTTACGGCTTCTAGGGCCTCACAGCTGACAGAACAAGGGCATACATGTATATGTACTAATATGTATAGTCACACAACACTATATATATATATGAAATATATATATAATAGGTATTATACATATAATTTGTCTTTATCATGTAAAATACATTTTCACTGTGAGGTCTCCTACTTTAATCCATTACCAATAAAATTATTTTTGTTGGCTCCCCTCTTTGTCTGTAAAATCTTATTGTGGAAGTGAGAAACTTACTTCCTACCACCTAACATACATTTACTTCATGCTTTAATTCCAGTATGCATGTACAACACGATCAGTGTCAACCTTACCTCCGCCAAAAATATATAACTATCTTTTAGCACCCAGTGCTTATGTGCTGCCTCCTTTCCCTTTAGACTTATGGACTCAACCCACTTTCAAACCTAGGTCAACCCCTTTCTGCCCTCATCCTTCTCAAGGAAGTTGTTTCATGTATTTGTGACACAGTATTATTGCACCTTCTGCACACTATCCTGGGATCTTTCTAAATGAATTGATTTTTAATTTACATATGCAAAGTTACTCTTTGTGATTCAAAGTTCTATGAATTTGACCAATGGCCTCGTGCAGGTTTCATGCCAGTATCATACAGACTTGCACATCCTAGTTAATTCTGTGTTTCCCCTATTCACTGTCACCACCCATACATCTCTATACAGACACATATATTAAACCTCTGGCAATCACTTATTTATTTACCAGTTCTATGGCTTGATTTTTCCCATGTCTTAAAGTATATAACCTTTTCTACCTGGCTTATTTTCTTATTAATCTGTACTCAAGACCTCTCTATACCTTTTTGTGTCTTAGTTTATCTTTAAGTCATTGCATAAATAGCTCATGGTATGGATGTACCATACTTTGTTTATTCATTACTTACTGAAGGATGCCTTCATTGATTTCAATATTGAGTAATTTTGACCAAGACTTTTAAACATATTTATGTGTGGGTATGTGTATAGACTTAAGTTTCTCAATCACTTGGGAACATACCTAGCATTGGTATTGCTGGATTTTACTGAATACCATGTTTAGCTTGTAATGAACCGTCAAACTGTCTTCAAAAGGGATAAGCCATTAGGCACCCCCGCCAACTGAGAATGAGTGTTTCTGCTGTTGAGCACTTACAAGTCCCTCCCGTATTATCTTGTATATTTCCTGCTCAGGTCCTAATATCAGCCAGCAATTGGCTGATCTTATCATCCTCACCAGCAATTGTTTTTGGCAAACTGTTTGGTTTTTAAACTTCCAGTAGGTGTGAAGTATATTTTACTGTTGTTTTAATTTGCAATTATCTAATGAGAAATAAAGCTGAGCAATGTTTATATGCTTATTTTTCATATGTATATGAAGTGTCTGCTCTTGTCTCTTATTTTTTTTCTTAGCATTATTTTTTAGCATTATTTGTACATATTGGATCTAAGTCTTTTATCAGGTATGTACCATATTTTGCCATGTATAAGGTGCACAATTTTTGCCCAAATTTTTGAGGGAAAATAAGGATGCACATTATATATGGCTAGATATGGAGTAAGGCTCAGGATCAGGGGAGGTCCAGTGGGCCTGGCCCTTCTGCCTGGGCCCATGGACACCTGGGATCCTGTGGGAAGGGGCCAAAGCTGCCTCTTCTGAGCACAGTGATCAGGGGAATAGGCAGAGTGGGGGTGGAGACGTGGGGTTTCTGTCTGGCCAGAAGAAACTGGATGTCCTCCACAGGCTGCATGGACCCTTCTGGCTGCCCACAGGCCCAGGGGTCTCAGCATTCCCAACCCTACTAGCTACAGGCATGTTGCCACCATCTCTGTGCAGCCCCCAGTGTGGCGGGGAAGGGCAGCTTTCCCTGTGCAGAGGGAAGGGGCAGCTCCCTTGCTGGAGCTCAGAGGTGTGATCAGTATGTTTTCTAGACACAGTAGCCCTCCCAAGATATTTCTCTTCTGGCTGAATGCCAGCTGCTTTCTTGAGGGGAATTTTACGGAAAGTTTGGCAAAAAGTGTGGATGTACATTATACACAGAATTGCATTTTAAATGGCAAAATACGGTTACTTTTCAAATCCGTTCTCCTAGTCTGTAGCTTGTCTTTAGATTTTCTTAGTCTATCATAGATCAGACATTTTTAGTTTTAGTGACGTTTAAATTATTATTTTATTCTTTCTTGTATTGCACCTTTTTAGAGTCAATTCTTGTGAAAGGTATGGGTTTGTATTTAGTTTCCTTTTTGTATGTACTCAGGTCCAATATTTTCAGTGCCACTATGCTCTCCACTGTCTGCATATACTCATTTGTCAAAATTCAGTGGCATAAAAAGGATATATAACAAAATGTCCTTATTAGGCTTCTTGTTCCTTGTTATTACATTTCAGAGTGACAATATTTAAGAAAATAAACAGAATACAATCATCGATATTATGGACAAAGTCTCCAGAGTCACTTTTACTGTAAAACCAATAAAAAAAATTAGTGGCTGCCTTAAACAATTAGAAAACAAGAGAACAATTTGGCCAATAAATTATTTTCACAAGAGACATTTTCCTAATGTTAAAATTAATATCTTCTACTCTTTCAAATAGAAGGTAACACGTTGTATTACCATAGTCTTACACTATTTTCATAACACATCATAGGCATAACAATTCCTATAGAACCCAGATGTAGCCTTCATACAACTAAACCTTATCTACAAAATGAGGATATCTCTTTGTCCATTGTTTTATTTATGGGGAAAACTCTCTTACAGAAATATCACGGAAGTTAAATCATATCAATAGTAAATGTTTTTTGGGCGGTACCTGTGGCCCAAAGGAGTAAGGTGCTGGCCCCATATATAAGAGGTGGCAGGTTTAAACCCAGCCCTGGCCCCCCCCCCCAAAAAAGTAAATGTCTTTTATCAACAACAAAAATTTAAATTGTTATATTCTGAAATTAAAAAGAAACTATATAAAATCTATTTTCCAAAACAATTACAAGTGTAACAAAGAAAGTGAGGACTCACCTATTGCTTTCTTATTGAGATTGGGTCAACCATCCTGTGACAACTGTAATGAGAATCCATTTACTGGATGCAGATAAAAAATGATAGGGACTCTATTTTTCCACCAAGAATCAATGGAACAATAGCAGTTTCCAGAATACTTTGTCAATGAAATAATCTCCTGAGCTGTTTAAAGGAAAAAGCTGTCATTTTGAGACATGTGCATTGAGAAAGGGTATTTCAGAATGATAAATATAAAATAAAAATCGCATATTCAGAGAAAAAAATGGAGCTGAAATAGGATGCGAAGAACTTTATAATATTAAAAACATGTTTCCAGATTATCTTTCAGACAATATATACATGTACATGTGGAGTATATATGAAAAGAGAGAGAAAGAGTTACTATGGGTGCAAACAGAAATTTTGATACTGCGTATTTCTCCAAGTAAGAAATAAACATTAAAATATAGTTGTCTCTGTAAAATAATGTGTTCATACCAGTCAATACTCAAAATGTTAATGCTTTAATTCATTTATTTCTCAAGATAGATCGGCAGTTTGAGATTTGTTATAGTTTAATTTGGCATGGAAACTGTTGCAGATGTAAAATCCCAACTCTTTGAATTAGTATTTTGTTCTTCATGTATCTACTAGAATTAGTTTTCCACAATAAAAATTAATTCAGTTATCTCTCTTGCTTAAAAGTTATGTATGCCTCCTCCATGCTAGAAGGAACATGTTTAATATAGCCAAAAAAACTCTTTAGATCTTGGCAGTAGTCCACCATTGAGAAATAAGTTCCAGTCATTTTCAGTCATAATTGAATATGATGGGGACTGTGACTTCTTCACTTCCTCATGCATATATAGCTCACTTTCCAAATAAAAACCAAGGGCACAGTATAGCACATTCAAAGGGAGAAAACATATTGAAAACAACCCCCAAAACATCAGCAATAATTACAGTTCAGTCGTTAATGTGGTATAATGGTATCTCAAATCCTCTGTGGGAACTTTTGCGGTTGAGACATAAGCTATTTTGTTACCTTTTTTTCACCGACTCCCTCAGTGTGACAATGAGGGCGCCAGTGAGGAAGTCAAAGCACTTATGGTAAAGCTTGTCTTAGTTAGACATGTCACTTTTTTGTTAATGGTTAATATCATCCAGGTTCACAACTCTATTTCCAGAAAACTTTATCTTATTCTTTAGTGAGACAAAATCTGGAGTTACACCAGCCTTCCAGAGCACCTTTAATAAGAACAACCATTTTAGACCAGTTAAACTACTTACCTTTACTTAAATATGTATTGTGTCCTTTCTCTGCTCTCAGCTATTACTAGGATGGATGTTCCAGCTCTCATACCCTCAACCGGCGAATGGAGACCTGTGGTTGGAATGAATGACTAGAATGAATGAATGAATGCAGGGAACAATGATGTTTTTAATAAAACATGTAGTGAAGAAGCTTAAGAAGAAAGACAAAAACACAAAAAGATAGGGAAAAGATCCAAAAAATGTTCTGAAAGCTAAGAAATAGTTAATTTAAAGCCAAGAGTGTCATTGCTTAAAAGATTGCCTAATGTAATGGATTAGAAAATACTGACGGTTTCTCCAATAAAACATTGGTAATTATGCCCAAACAAGTGTGTTCATGGAGTAGCTGAAGGGGATGATATTTGATATTTCAAGGGGTTCAGAGGGGATAGACTGAACAAGAAAAGTAATTCTCCATGGTTAAGTTCATCTAACTGAATTCTATTGGAATCATTTAGAATTATCTTAATTCAATCCACCACAGACTCAGATTCTTTTTCTGGTATCTTACCTTAATTTAAGAATTCATAGTTTTAGATATTGTTTAAATTTTTCTTTTCAAACAGCAAACATTCTTTCCACAATATTGTCCTCCCTTGAAGCACTAAAGGTTCTGTGTAGCATCTTTATTGAACAGTAATATTTTATAAAAGTTTTGAGGAATAGCATGTTTTTTTCTAGATTGTTTTTTATCAACTGGGCCCACCATATACAACATATGTGAATTTACCAAATGACAGTCTGACTTCCAGATCATAATCTGAAGCCTCTGACCGGACATTTTAACGCTCTAGTGCCAGCTGTGCAGCTCTAACTTCTCTTTCCCATTTCACCTCCACATTAGCTTTAGGCACTTCCTCACGGTTCAGCTCTCTGCTCTCGGCTCCTTTCCGTGCAACTTCTCTTATGTTCGAATTATTTCTAAGGCGAGAAGCAAATAACATTTTTTCTGTTAAAGATAAAGGCAGTGATTCACCTACCTACCAGCAAACAGTTTTCCGTTAAAAAAATATACAGTTGCCTCTTATTTGTGGTCACATTCTAAGTTAGTCAAAAAAGGGAGAAAAGTCTGGAATCAGCCTTTAGTTTATCTTCCTTTGGAAAGCTTCTATTTGTGTCTTTTGGTCTCTTTTTAATGGAGCTGTTTGATATTTACTTGCTGATTTGTTTGAGTTCTTTATGGATTCTGGTTATCATCCCTTTACTGGTGTACGGCATGCAAATATTTTCTCCCATTCTGTAGCTTCTCTGTTTTCTCTACTGATAGGTCACTGACTGGGCAGAAGCTTTCAATTCAATCAGGTCCCCTTTGTTAATTTCTCTTGTCTCCGTGATTGCTTTTGAAGTCTTTTTCATAAATTCTTTGCCTAAGCCAATGTATATGATAGATTTTCAGGACTTTCTTCTAGCATTCTTATTGTTTCATGCCTTGGGTTCTGTTAGCAATCCTTGATTAATTCTGTGAGTGTTGAGTGTTTTAGTCTTCTATGTATGGCCACATGTATTCTATTTTCCCAGTACCATTTATTGCATGAGCAATTTTTTCAAAAGTGCATGTTATTGTCCACTTTGTTAAAGGTCTTTTTTTTTTTTTTTTTTTTGAGACAGAGTCTCTCTATGTTGCTCGTGGTAGAGAGTGGTGGCATTACAGCTCACAGAAACCTCTAACTCTTGGGCTTAAGTGATTCTCTTGCCTCAGCCTCCCAAGTAGCTGAGACTACAGGTGCCCACCACAATACCTGGCTATTTTGTTGTTGCAGTTGTCATTGTTGTGTAGCAGGCCTGGGCTGCATTCAAACCTGCTAGCCCAGGTGTATGTGGCTGGCACCATAAGCACTGAGCTACAGGCACCAAGCCCAAAGGTCAGATGTTAATATGAGGATAGTTTTATATATGGGTTTTCTTTTCAGAGCCCTTGGTCTATGACTCTATTCCTGTGCCAGTACCATGCTGTTTAGTTATGTCCCATCATAGTGTAGCTTGAAGCATGGTAAAGGAATGCCTCCCGATTGGTTCTTTTCACTTAAGGCTGTTTTTGCATTTGGGCTCTTTTCTTGTACCATATGAAACATAGAGTCATTTTTCCTAGATCTGTGAAAAATAATGTTGGTGTTTTAATGGGAATTGCATTGAATCTGTAGATCTCTTTGGCTAGTATGTACATCTTAGCAGTGTTGATTTAGTGGACGCATGAGCACTATCTATTTTTCCAGTTGTTTATATCCGCTGTGATTTCCTTTCTCAGTAACTCATAATTCCCCCTGAAGAGGTCTTTTATCTCCTTGGTTAAATATATTACAAAATATTTTATTTTCTTTATTGTTATTGTGGAAAGTACTGAGTCTTTGTTTTGATTCTTAGGTTAACTACTGTTTATGTATAAGAATGCTATTGATTTGTGTGCATTGATTTTATAACCTGAGGCTCTGATGAATTTATTTATCAATTCCAGGAGTCTCTTGGCATATTCTTGGGGGTTTTCTGGATATAAGATCATATCATTGTAAAAGTAACAGTTTGACCTCTGCCCTATTTGCATACCCATGACTTCTTTCTCTTGTCTGATTACTCTTACGGGGACTTTAGCACAAAATGTTCATGGTCTCTAATCATCAAGAACATGCAAATCAAAACCACAGTGAGATCCCACCTAACTCTAGTGAGATCAGCTTTTATCAAAAATCCCCAAACAACAGGTGCTGATGTGGATACAGAAAGAAAGGAACTCTTGCACATAGTTGGTGCGACGGCAAACTAGGGCAACCCTCTTAAAAGTTATATGGAGATACGTCAAAGAACCAGAAGTAGACCTACCATTGATCCAGTAATCTCTCCATTGGGTGTTTACCCAAAGAAAAACAGGCATTTCATAAAAAATATGCATGTACTGAAATGTTTATTGTAGCACAATTCCCAATCATAAAGATATGGAATCAACCCAAGTGCCCATCAATACATTAGAGGTTTAATAAAATGTGGTTTATATATACCATGGAGTACTACTCAGCCATAAAAATTGTGAACTAATACTTTTGTGCCTGGATGGGACTGGAGACCATTTTTCTAAGTCAGAGGTTCTCAACTTGTGGGTCATAACCCCTTTTTAACAATGAAAATACATCCTGCATATCAGATATTTATATTACAATTCATAACAGTAGCAAAATTACTTATAAAGTAGCAATAAAAATAATTTTACGGTTGGGGGTCACCCCAAATGAGGAACTGTATTAAAGGGTCATGGCATCAGGAGGCATTAGAAAGGTTGAGAACCACTGTTCTAAGTGAAGTATCACAAGAATGGGAAAACATCACATGTGCTCACTATTAAATTAGAACAAATCTCTTAACACCCATGTGCACATTTGGTAGTAAAACTTAATGGAAAGCAAGAAGATGGGATGCAGTGGGAGAGGAGGGGTAATCCACACCTAATGGGTACACTGTACACCATCTGGGTGAAGGGCACAATTATAACTTTCACTCAAACTGTATAATAGCAAGTCATGTAACCAAAACATTTGTATTCGGTTAATATTCTGAAATTTAAAAAAAGTCTAGAACCAAAATTACCCTTAAAAATTCTTCAACATGGAACATGAAGTATGGAGACTTAGCTTGGTACAGACAGCCTTAATTTTTTTTAATTATTAATCACACCTTAATGCTGTATGACCATGGAGATGAAGCTAGCTCCCCCACTTCACTTTTCAATTTTTTTGTATGTAAAAATGGGATAATAATAATATCTATATTTAAGACTATTAGGGAATTAAGGTGTGTTACACAGAACAATGCTTAGTACATAGCACATCCCATCCTCAATCTATTATTTTAAAATATATAATAAAAAGTATCTAATGTAATATATGTTACCTGGTGTTTTTATCATGTGTAAATAAGAAGGTAAATCCTACCTAGTTGAATTTTTGTAGGTTAATGTAAACACAATGTGTTGTCACAGTTCTGCTCCCTTTACATGCTTAACGAATTATTATTTTCTGAGATAGATTCTCAAGAGTAAAAATTAAAATTTATCGCCCAAGAACTATCTTTCTTTGTGTCTGTAACTTTATTGTTGTGTATTTTATGATGCATGTTGTACTTAAAAATCCAAATTATTACTCAGAGTAAGGGAGGTACTAGGAACTCATGGTTTGATACTCTTTCAAACTACATTGAATCTCCATACAGTTTTTCCTACTTTGTGTAGATTTTTCTGTTGACTTTGATGATATTGTGTATGTCTAATTTTCTATAATTTCCTCACATACCATTTGCTCGTGTCTTCAGTGGACAAAGGACGGAAATTGCATCTTAATGAAGTGGGTGGAGCAAAGTGTTCTGCTATGGAAGATTTTCTTTATAGGAAGGCAAATATTTTAATAATCTATTTAGCATTTAGGGAAAACAGAATGATCTTCTTACTTCTTTCAGAATCTCCTGTATTAGGAGGACCCCCTGTACTAGCAAAGGAGAAGATTTTCTGTACCCAATGACATGTTTGTCAGCTCCTAGGAGGTGTCTACCTCAGTGTACATACGTTACAAATTCTGCCTCAGTGTACATACATTACAAATTCTGATTCTAAGGACAACTCCAGTTTAGTGCCCTCCTCTTTTCCTCTTGCTTGCTGTTTGTGGAAATATATTTATTATGTATACCAGCAGCAAGGTGCTCTAATGATTGGTAGCACTAGGGTCCAATCTATAAATGGATGTCATGAAAAAATTAGGATAAATCAAAGGAGATAGAACATTTAACAAAAGTATTTTAGTCAGTTTTGAAAGATGTGACCAAAGAATAGCAAAAGCACTAATAATGGTGTAGTTCCCAAGGATGGATAACAATGTGGCTCTGTTATCATCCTTAGCCTGAAGGAGAATAAGATAAATCATTTCTAGAACCTTCCAACAGGGCAGTGTAAGTGGAGAAGGCCACCAGAAGAGGATCAGATTTTCTGGTGAGGGACCTCATCAGCCTAAGGCAATAATACAGGGAGTAAGCCAGGGGCAGGACTGGCCACATAGTTTCCATGGCCCAGTACAGGACAAAAATGCTGAGCTCCTAGTTAAAAAATACTGAGGAATTTTAAGACAGTAAAGCAGAGATTTAAACCAAGAACGGAGACCTTCTGAGTGTGGGGCTGTGTGTTAGCATACAAGTCTCACAGATGCATGAAGCCAGCCTTGGGCAGGAGAGAAAATGATAGTCCAGATCGTCACTCTCTTCCTTTATTCAGAATCCTTTCTGTTGTTTCCCACTTGCTAGACTGAGCGAGAAACCATTTGTGTAGAGACGTCATCTTATTGAGACACAGAATGGAACGAAGTGATCCAGAGGGACTGAAGTAACATACCTAATATACCCAGTATTTTCAGTAAGCTGAAGTTGTTTATCCAACACCAATTAAAAAAATTCTCACTCTCATTGTAAGTGTGAAGAACTGACTTCTATGGATCAACTTGAAATAAATAGAAAAGGAAAAAAACACAACTGATGCAAAATGCAAGTTGAATGTTGACAAGAATGATAAATAAATAGAAGAACATCCTGCCAAGAATAAGCTGTACATGTTTGGAAATTCACTGTGACATCATAACTTCATGGTATACAACCACTTGTTTGCAATTGACAGAACCTTTGTGAGCATTGCTGTCTTTCTTTCTTGCATGAAATAATAAATAGTCATTTTATATAAATGCATTTCTTTTGTGTTCCTCTCTGATAAAGTTAGGATTAATGAATTAAATGGTTAACCATATTTTCAAAATCCAAAAAATGATAGAAAAATAAAAGTTGATTAAAAAAGATCGACATGAGGATTTATGACTACCATGTACTGATTTATCTTTATATATATCAGCCCTACCTTTTCTTACTTTCATGATTGCTATAGAGAATTTTCATTTCTACTTCAAAGAAGATAATATTTTTTTTCTTGAATTATACGTTCCTGCATACACACTGAGAAATATAAGCATATATATAGATTCTGAAAATACATTTTAATATTCTTGATGCTTTTGTTTGAAGAACATGGCCTTTGTAACTCATCCATCATTCTCAATGTATAAGCCTATTATGAAATAAATGTATTTTATATAAAGTTGAAAGATCACCAAATATATACTTGAGGATAAATCAAGAATTCTTTATTTGAAATGCTGGGGGCATATCTATGGTCCTAAAGCTATCATTCATTCATTGATACAATTATTCAACAATTTTTTTATTGAATGTTTACTATGGGAAAGGCATGTGAAAAGCAATGAGGAAAAGAGGAACAAATCTTATCCTGCCTCGGATGAACTGTATTAATAGAAGTGCAAAAACAAACCCAAACTCCAAGAAATGTAAAAATTTAATGGAAATACACATTAATTTATTGTTTGTTGGATTTCTGTACTGCAAGGATGTAAGCTTCACAAAGGCAGAACTTACTCATTGCTGAGTGTCCTCTGCATCACGGGGCATCTGACACACAGGAGGGCTTCAATAAATCAGTTGAAATAATAAAAGAGAAAGAATAAATAAATACAATACTGTGAGAACATAGTAAATAATTGTTAACTATCTATGAGAGGAGAGTCCATAATAATGAAGTAATTTTAATGATAATAATCATAGGTAATATTCAGTGTTTACTTTATGTCAGACTGTGCTAAGCATTTTACATGCAGTTATTGATTAATCCATACTTTGTCTTATAATAGAGTTACTGTTTATATTTGTAGTTTATAAGTAAAGAAAAAGATCAAGAGAGAGGATCAGAAATCTGCTCAAACTCACAGAGTTGTGAGTAGACATCGAATTTCTTGGTCTGAATCACTAGACTAATTCTCAGAGCATCTAAGAATGATTAAAGCATGATTGTTAATGGGGTTGGCAGATGGGGGAAAATACATGACTTAGCCAGAGTGCCACAAATAAGAATACTAGGGACAGGGTACCTATGAGAAGTTGTGAAGATAGCCTGAAAGTATGGCGTGGTCAGTTTGTAAAACTTATGACAAATATGCTCATGAGCCTGTGTGTTATTTCAAAGGAGATATTTCAAAACATATGTTGTAACATGGAGAACGTTGCATATTTATTGACTGTTCATTCTTTATAAATTCCTTCAAGTTTTGCAGTTTGAATTACACGTCAAAAGTGTGATATAACAGACTTTCATTTAAATACAAATTTATTTATCTCTTCATTGACTTAAACACTAATTTATTTGGCACAATGTGTTTGAAAGATCATGGTATAAGTTGCCACACAATCTGCATGTATTTCAAAAGGACAGAGATAATATAGGTTAAGTAATTTCTCATACTGGAATGAGAAGAACAAAGCTCAGAGAAACATGACTGAATGCATGTTTATATAGAGTACTTCAGCTGGAAAATTTCTTGGTGACATATGATAGAACATTAAATTGAAACCTTCTATCAAATTCATAAAATTTACATTTAATGGAACATGCTACTTATCCTCAGAGAACTAGCAGACATTTTGTATAATAAGATTTTGTAAAACTATCAAGAAAGCTCCTCTTACACTATTGGCTACACAAGAAACATTATCTGATGAATAGAAAAAAAATTGCATTGACATTGAATAATCCATGAATCTGTTTAACACCCAGGCCCACAATATTTTGTAATATTTCTCTTGCTCTTTGGCTGAAATTTTATATATAATGATGGGGATAATGCTGAGGTGGATTATCTATCTATCTATCCGCCCTGATCCTTAGTAAGCAAAATACACCTTTCAATTAACTTTTATATTTTGTAATTTTATTGCTACTTTTCCTTGAAAAGTGAGAAATGTTTAGAACTACCAATTTTAGCTAAAATTGACTATAATAGAATATTTTATTATAAATTTCGTTACACTCTAATTGTTTCCCAGAATTTTTTCAGATTAGATTTGGGATGAACAAAGGACATTAGTCAAATCCGGGAGGCATAAATGAAGCAACAGCCCTTGTTTGCTGAAGGAAATGATGCCTAGTTATGGTGACACACAGACACAAAAATGCTGGCAAATTTTGGCTCTTACCTATTTTTCTCTCCTGTTTCCAGCTCTTTTTAGAGACCACTGACCCTGCTGATCAGTAATAGTCTCAGGCCCATTATAAGACACTTCCCTCATACTTACAGATGTCTCCCCTAGACTTCTCTGCCAGGTTTCCCTAATGGGCCAGTTAACTTCTAAGACTTACTGGCTGGTGATGTCTCTGATTTTCCTCCTGCCCCAGGACTGTGACTGCCCTAGGTTTTTTTGTACATTTGTGTAAATCTCAACTTCCTAGAATAAGTCTGATAAGTCATAATGATTCTACTTTCTGCAATGAACATGAACTGATACTTAAAAAAAACCCAAAAAATAGCCACACATTCTTTTAAACACATGAACTCATTTAAAAAGGTGCAAAAATGGCTGCTAGTTCAGTAGGCCAGTTCAGTTTAAGCCTCACACAGTTCTAATAGAATAGACATTCTTTTAAACACAAGAACTCGTTTAAAAAGGTGCAAAAATGACTGTTAGTTCAGTAGGCCAGTCCAGTTTAAGCCTCACACAGTTCAGTATGCCCTTTGTGATTTTTATCAAATCTAACATAATTGATAGATAATTTTATATTTCCCTTAAATGTGAGATTTGCAGTATGTATACGTCATCATTAGGACATTGCTATGAAAAATCTTAACTAAGGTTTTATTTGTACAGTTTCTATCTCATTAGCCTTTGTGACATTCTGTTAGATCTGCCTTTGTCTATTCATCTTCAATCTCAAGTATTTATATTCTAGTAATTAATTCCCTCTACAAATCTAGTGGATTGCAAAAGGAAGAATTACTTGATTTTCAAATAATTAATATTTTCATATACAACAATATAAATGTTGATTTCTTTAAACAACAAATCTGACTTAGGAAAAAATTATCTTTTTGTAAATGGGTTAATAATTCAAATTTTGAACCTTAATTATAAATCTTAAAGCACTGAAACTGGTATCATTTTTTGAATTGTCAATGGCATTCTTTGAACTTCTCCAGCTTTTTGGTTAAGTTGGTGCTCACTGATGAACCCGAGGGGATATGGATGGAGCATACCTGTTGCAACCTAGTTATCCCTTAAATGGTAGGGAAGGTCTGCAAAGACAATTCTCTTTCTTTCCCTCTTTGAAAACAAGTTTCTGGTGACACAGATCAGGTTGTTGATAAGGGTAGGCTTTCCTTAGAGGAAAATGATGATAACAGAAGTGCACTAGGATATTGTCTAGGGTTAGCTACAAAATAGAAAAGTTGACTGATCACAGATTTTAAAGGAGGCTGAAGTGCTCTTAGCCCAGTAATGGCCACTGTATATAGATAGAAGTAAAATCAAATTCTCTCGGGAGTAAGGTTTTCTGTATCTTATCCCACCATATTGACAAAGTTAAAGTCAAGAAATGAGTTCATAACCAAAAGCCAGCAAGCACAGCAGGAGGAAAGCACCTTGTGTGAGAGGCAGCGTGAAAAGTTAGTAACCGATTTTGATCTTGAAAAAATACGGATATTGGAATTATCAAGTACATAGTATAGAGGAACAATATAGGAAATATTTAAACAAAAAAATATGTAATTACAGAAATGACAAAAACAGGGCATCAGAATTGACTACAAATATTTAGAAAATAAACCATAAGCTAACAAATAAATGAAGATATTCCAGATTAAATTTAAGATCATTAGAAAATAATCTCAATGGATGATTTAACTTGGAGACAATAAACAGAATTAGAAAATTAGAAGACCGTATCTTAAGAAGTTATTCAGATTTAAGCATATCCCCATAAAGAGATGAAAATCAGGAAAAAATTATTGAGAGATATGGAGGACAGAATGGTGATGTATAATATTAATTTAGTTTATATTATGTGCAAAAAAGATACATATTAATTAAGAAAAAAAAACTATACATTTTCCAGTACTAAGAAGCAATGGTACCACAAAAAAGAAAAATGTTGAAACTGTATTGTAAGTAGAAAATAAAAGTGATTTAAGCTCCAATTCATTCTATTGAAGCTTCAGAGCACAAAGCAAAAGAGTGTTATAAGGGACATGCAAGGCTAGGTGCCCGTAGCTCAATGGCTAGGATGCCATCCACATAACTGGAGCTGGCAGGTTCGAATCCAGCTGGGCCTAAACAACAACTATAACCAAAAAGTAGCCAAGAGTTGAGGCAGGTGCCTGTAGTCCCAGCTATTTGGGAGACTGAGGCTAGACGATCACTTAAGCCCAAGAGCTTGAGGTTGCTGTTAGCTGTGACACTACAGCACTCTACTGAGGGCAACAATGTGAGACTCTGCCTCTAAATAAATAAATAGACATGCAAAAAAATCCAGATTATAAAGGAACAATGGACAAAGTGACAACATATTTTTTAGCATCAACAAATGATCGTAGAAGAATGTGATGCATTGTGAAAATAAAAATGCCAACTTGGAACTGTGTGGGTGAAATCGAAAAGTACCCTTTTACATCTACTAAGTTGGCCATAAATAGGAATACTGACAATGCTGATATTGGAGAGAATACACTTGAATGATAATTTACTGACTGGGGGTGAACTGTGTAACTTCTTTGGAAAACTTTAGCATTATTATATTTATGGTAATCAATATTCACATATCCATTTTTCAACATAGTGTACATGCCCCCAGAAAGATGAGTACAAAAAAAATTATAGCAGCACTGTTAATTAAAATATGTAGAAAAGACTCTGATAATCACAGACAAGAGAATAGTTGAAGAAACTATGATGTGTTACAGTATTACACAATAATAAAAATGACTGGACTCTCGTTACATGTGAAAGGCAAACTTCTGAAATGTAATATTAAGGGAAAATGCAAATACAAAACAACTGCATAAAATTTGATACCACTTTTATAAAGCTTTCAAACAAGAAAAATCCATTTATATACTATTTACATATACATATATGAATGCTAAAACTAAAGTAAAAGCAAGAACAGAAAAAAGGCCATATAAATCCAAGATATAGTATCCTTATCCTGGAAGGAAAATAGAGATAGCACAGAAGAGAAAAAGAGTAGGTTAAGTTATATGTCATGTTCTTAGACTTAGATGGATTCTTGAGTAAATGCATGATCATTCAATTATTAATCAAAGCAATAAAATTAAAATAAAAAAATACATTATTTTAGTTAAATGTATATAAAAATGTTTAAATTTATTCTCCTTTTTATCCTTGCTCTTAAGCAAGTATGGTTTTCAGAAAAAATGTATTAAATATAATTTATATCACGATCAGGGAATTATTTCATGTTGGAAGGCCACATTAATTTAGCAATAGTCAAATAAGGCAGCATTCAAGAAACTTCAATTAGGTATACTTAAAAATGTACATTATTTTTTAAAACTAACTACTCACTACTATGTACTTAACAAATTCAAAAAATAAAAAACTGTTAATTTTAAAGTTAAATGACCTTGTAACGATCTTATGTGTCTGCTTTTTGTTGGAAAACACATGAAAATTTGGTTTCACGGTGGCAGTCCACAGTTTCAGTTGATCCTCTAGAGGGATATCAACCATTTGTGACCTTAAGGCACATTTGAGAAGGAGATTTTGGTTAGATAGGACATGTAGATTCACATCAATAACTAGTTGAAGAGCAAGAGAGCATTTTTGAGGCATGATACCAAAGGCATGGGCATTCAACTGCATTTTTCCATATTTTGATTGGATCTCTTTTAGCATCAAGCAATGACTTCAAAACTCAATCAATTCCATCTTTAATTCTTCAGGTACCTTGATGATATCAACTAGGTGAGGCTAAAACTCTAATTTGAGTATGATGTCATGATTATCAAAGTTAATGAACCTTTCCTTGTATTCTCCAGTTAATAGGTCTATGAAAGTTGTGGATTTTTCAAATAATTTACATATATCATCCTGCTCATAAATGGCCTTTGCTAACTGGGAAAAATATTCATCTTATATTTCCTTATGAAGAAGAAGTATTTTGAAAAAAGACATCCTTTTTGAAATCCTTGGATTTTTTTTGCCAGAAATCATATATAGGCTTAGTTTTACTTTGCAAAGAAATATTCAGGTTGATTTGACATTATATTGCAAGAAATGTGCATTCCTATAAAAAGTTTCTTTCCGTAATTCCTATTGCTGATTCTCTTCTTAAAATTTAAGTATCCATCTCACAGAGATAACATTTTGGCTAACATATGTCCCTGTAAAAGTCAACACACATTAGAATACTATACCGAATCCACACTGAATACCTCATCCTTCAACTTCAGCATGTTACACATTGACTACTCAATGTTGCATTTGCACTGATCAGTTAATGTTGATTATAACTTGTTGCAAAGTGTCGCTTAAAATAGTAGATTTAGACCAGAGATTTTACTAATCCCTTGTACCTTTGTTGTACCCAGTGAAGGTATAAGAAAAGAAATCAGAGAATCTGAATCTGTTAATACTTTCTTTATCTGTGCAATGAACCCTTCATGTTTTCCTGTCATGGAAGCTTCCCCATCTATACCGTGCACTCACTCACTAAATTTACCAAAGTTATTCCAACTTCACATTTATCTTAAAGATAATTTATTCCCTGTGTTATATTCACAGGAGTGTCCAAAATTAGTAACTCTTTGTAACAAAGATAATCTTCTGTTATGACCCAAATGAAGTATAAACCCTGTATGGAGTCAGTAGTATGAGTTGATCCATCCAAGGCAATTGAGTGAATATATATTTCCCATTTGAAGTGTTGAATGAAGTATTCTGTTAGGTTGAAGGCTAATTCATGCTGCTGATGAATTGTGGTTCTCCTTGAAACAGGCAATTGCTTGTACATCAAAACACTATTGGGGTCTAAACGTCCTACATCTTTGGCAATGCATTCGTTCACAATTTCTGTATCACTAAATACCTTTCTTTTTTCCCCCAGGGCATAAAACTACTGTATAAGTTGCTTCAATGGCTTTATTTCCAGGTCTTATTGCTGCTTGAAAGAATTGTCTGTGCTTTTGCTTTTCATCTTTTAATTTTTGCAATGCAACCTTTTGCACGTCTCTCACTAATTTAAAATACGTGTGCTCCTTGTGCGTGTGTATTTATTTAATGTTAATATTCTCATATCATAGAACGAAAGAATCATCTTATCTTTAACAGAAACAAGATAATATTGCAATTCCCAATCTCTTTTTTCTTTAGCATTTTCTTGGTCTTCTTTGACACGATGGGTGGTGACGCAGACAGAATCGAAACATATTGTTGAGCTGTGAAACTATTCACAAATTCCACTTCAAACAGAAACACAGGACACACTACCAAAAGCTGATAACAGACCGGCATACTCCAACCCCATAAACTCTCACCAACAAGCCTCATGCAGTAGTGGGTCTGGTCAGGTGGGAGAAGTTAGATCTAAATCTTGAATGTAGGAGTCATCAATCAATCTCTTATGTATATCAGTGCTCTACTTGTACCAATCAATCTGGGAGGGTCATTTTGTTGAATTTTATATTATTCTTTGGTATTTTAAATATGATCCTCTTAAAAATAAAATAAAAATAGGGAAGATGAGAACATTATTGATAAAAATAAAAGGATTTGTTTTGTAAATTTTTGATCCAGTTAAAGGCCACCTGTGGCCTCAAGGCTGCAGGTTCCCCACCCTTGATTTATATTAATCAAATTTTATAGTTAATCCAATTGCTTATACATTAACATTTTTCTTTGTGTTTTATCATTGGATCACAGCAGTTCTCTGCTACTAAGTCATAAATTCTATGTGTATGGCTAAGGAATTTGCATTTTCTAAACAATCTAGGTAATTCTTAAGTACATTAAAGTTAGAGAATTATTTCTGAAATGAAATTGTATTCCACTCAATGCACACTCAGTATACATGGGCCACTGTAAATTTGGACACACGGGATTGCAGGTGGACACGTGGGTTTCTAAGGGAAAAGGCATATCTTGATGTGCTTTCCTTGCTAGAAATAATAATTTCATAAGCTTAAAACCAATTTTCAATTGTTTAATATAAGTAGGTTAGGAATTGATTTAGGAAAATCATTGCAGATGATAGGAAAAAGGCAACAGAGGCAGGAGAGAAGTGTATCAGAGAAACCCAAAATCTGTTACAAAGTGTGACAGCTTGAAGCCTGGCATTTTCAAGTCAACTGTCTTGCCAGAGCTTCACCCTTCCCCCAGTGCAACTTGTCTCAGAGGTCACTGAGTACTGAAAGACAAGGTTTGCCCAGGCTGGAACTGCCCTCTCAGGAAGCATGTGTGCTTTGGGGGAGTTAGCCAGGGAATGCTGAACTTTGTTAAGAGAGAAAAAGTCTCTCAGGAAAATAACTTGGGAACTATCTCCTTTCTTCTATCATCTTGGTATTGGCAAGTGTGCCAGTTTGGCTGCACTCAAAGATTCCCGGGGGGTGTAATCGTCACTCCTGAGATTTGTGTGGGTGGTCTGATTGGGGTCTGCCTGGACATCCTGCTCCTGGATGTGATCCCTGCCCCATGATCTGTTTGTGTTAAGATGGTAAACAACTTAGAGTAATAATAAGATGAGACAAATCAGTTTAATTAATGTAGTTAGTTAAATAAATAGTTTGGTTAGAAAACGCAAGCCCAGAAAGAACCATGACATAAGGATTTAGTCTTCCCCCATTCAGCTGATGATTAAAACAGTGATGTGTGTAATAAAAATGGAGCTAGCCCTGAGCTAAGGGCTTCCACCAGTTCTCAAGTTTAGAAGTGGACATTCCCTGGCCAGCTTTAAAATTTTTCTTCTTGTATCTTTGACTCTTTATTTTCCTTCATTCTCTGGTTCTTGCCAGTCACTGGGAAAGAACTCATGGTGTAGTTTGAGACTGGTCCCCAACATGGGATCTACTTCCAACTCCTTCCCTTAATGTCCCACTCATAATTTTGACAGTGATGGCTATATCTTCTGTACAAAATACATTATTTATTATTGATGTTATTTCTTAATGCAATATTGTGTAGCAAGAAAACGTGCCAAAAGTTAGTCTAAAATGATCCTAGTTGGCAATGTAAGTCAAAATCATTTTCTGCTTCTGCCTTAAAACTGAGGTTGGATCTGGGGCTGAAAATCAATCTCCTTGGTTCTAACTGGGCTCCAGATGAGACTCAGCCACCCTCTAGTAAAGGAAATATTTTACTGTGTTTAATGTAGAGATACTTCATTTTAATATTCTGAGTATAAAAGGGACAGGAATGATTAGCAATAAGACTTCATAATTTATTCATTGACAAAAATAAAGTTGAATGCTCCTGGTTCTGTGAAACTTCTCAGTCTTACTTTTCTATGCTGAATCTTCTGTGTGTCCTTTTTTGCTTCCTCTGTGTTAGAAGGTGAATAGAGGTATCTGCACAGCTCAGTGTATCTCTGTAATGACAAGCAGAGATCAGTTCCAGAATTGCTTATATTTGGTGACACCCGAGGGATGGCAGAGAAGGGACGAAAATTCTTTAAGTGTTCATTTGTATATGTGTCGGCATACAGCCACTCCAAAGACTATGAAATTGGGGGAGGGATGAGTACTATCAGTCAGAGATGGAATATAAAGAACACAGGTAGAGGACGTGAAGAATTTAGAGCCTATTAATCCAATGAGAAAAGTAAAATTCCAACTCATTGTGTAGTTTTTAAATGTTTCACATGGTTTTTGTATGGTAGATATAGATAGTACCTGAGTCCACACAGGATAACAATCACTTTCCAACTTCTCAATGGGAAGTAGCATCTCTGCCTTAGCCATTTCACCAAATATATATTTATGAAAATCTACAGAACTTAGTAACAGTTCCCAGCTCTGATCTTACCTTAATTGGGCACCACTGGAACATCAGGCATTATTTTTCTCATCTATCTAGTGATAACAAAATACCCTTCCTGCCAACATAATTGGAATATGATAAGGTTTCAGTGAGCTATAATAAAATATGCCTTATAATTATTAGTGAATATTTGTAGTTTGGGTCTGGGGCAACTCACTTTTCTGGCTACCAGGTACCCCACAACGTTACAGTATTAGCCTTCTTCATATCTGAACTCAAAACATGCTAAACATGCTAGCCTGAGTCCCTTTATCCCCAGAACACAGGGAAGACATGGGGTCATCATCTGGAATTGAGAGATGAATTGGCAAGGTCCGACTTAATAAGACATTTCAGAAAACTAGGTCCAATCCTATAGATAGACTGTCCCCTAACTACCTCCAATTTCTATAAGCTCTATGTGACTACAACATCAACCAATTTAATAGACTAGTAATTATCTTGAATAAAAAGTAGTATTATAGGTAAGAAAGAAAGCTTTCATTAGTGACTACCATACTGATTTGAGCCAAACTCTAAGGTGATGAAAGCAAGCCAGGGCGTGATTGCCTTGGGATAGTGGATAGTCCCTTGAAATGTGCAGAAGAAATTGGTGTGCAGTACAAGGGCTTTGGAGGCAGAAAGGATCTAGGTTCACATTTGAGCCTCATCTCTTACAAAATTGGGACTTTGGCCAGCTGCTCAATCTGTCCCTTCTTTATGGTCTTGATCTGTCTAAGTGGGGATAATACCCATGCTACCTCTTAGGGTTGCCACAAGGATGAATAAGAAAGTATAAGTAACAAAATTAATTAAATGCTTGGAATGGTGGACTTTAATGAAAACAAGCACAGAGATTGGAGCCAGATGGCCTCTGTTTGAATATTAGCATTGGCACTTACCAGATGTGTGGCCCTTGGCAGTTTGCTTAAAAATCTCTTTGGCTCAATTACTTAGACTATAAAAATGGCAGGGGTAATAATGGTACCTACTTCATGAGGATTTAACTAGTTCATATGTTAAACGGTTTTAAACAGAACTTAACTTTAGCACATAGTGCTACAAGTTATTATTGTCAAATGAAATACATGTAATGAAAAGGTTTTACTATTAGTAAAACTAAGGAAATCAATCTTGTACCTATCCCCTAGTTTGTAGGGACAATTTGGGAGGTTGCTTTGCTTGTACTATAGATCTGAGCAAAAGAAGCAAATTGTTCAGTTAATATTCTCTGAGAAATCAAGGGAAGAAGTTTTCACAAACTAAAACCCAAGGCTATGGTCTAGCTGTGAATAATCACAGCTGGCTCTCCTTAAAAGGTTAGAGGATTAGAATGTTCATAATTTTGTATTTCTTAAGCAAATATGTTCAAACATGCAATGAGCAGCTGTTTCCCTGGAAGAATGAGCCAGTGACAAGTTTTATCTTCTATCAGGAAAGCTATTTTTTGTCAAATTAGAGTGCAAAAAGTATTTTTAAAATGCTTTGTAATTACAGGAAGCATAAATATTTTTTGAAGTTCTTTAATTCAGAAAACAGCTTGCATATTTTTTTTTTCACCTTGAGAAGCATAGAAAGCTGATCTCAAATCCTAGGACATCAATTCTTAGGGACATTTTTGTAATTAAAAAAATAGTTTGTAGGATGGTAGCAGTGAGATCAATATAGGATGTATATATGGAAAAACCTTGGTTTGTTTAAAAGAGTTTCTCAATTTTTTCCCATTATCTTCTCCTTTAAATAACCTATTTATATATTTTTCTCTAATTGTCCCTCCCATGGAATTTTGATACACTGTGCAGATGTTTATGTACTATATATACGCTGTGGTTTATACATAAAAGATTAAGATGTTTTTCTAGCCCTAGGAACAAACTGTCTTTTCAAGGGTGGCAATATCACTCATCCTTTTTAAGAATGCTTCGTTTAAAGGGAAAAATTGCAAAAGGAGTTCTTTGGTTTTTAGCCTGTGTATGCACCAAAGTGCCTTTCACTTCAGAATGTTTTATTCACTAGCTTTCGTAGTTAAGGATGTCTTGCTTCTTTTTTTTTCTTTTTCTTGTCATTGGTTTTATATTTAACATCAATAAACTGATCTCAAATGTTTTAGCCTAAATTCTGGAAAGTCTACGTTCGATTGAACATGAACTTTTTAATGTGTTTAAACAAATACTTCGTTATACTTCAGATAACTTTTTGTTCACCTGCTATATGCAAAAGGGGCATAAGTTACAGGTTCACTATATAACCTCTCTACTCCTCAGTCCCTTCATCCTTAAAAATAAGTACAATAGGCTTACCTCAGAGGGGCTGCAACATTTTAAATTAATTAATATGTATAGGGTTCTTAAAACAATGCCTGGTAAATAGTAAACAGTAAATCTTCTATGTGATTTTGTATTAAAACTAGCATAAGACAGTAATCTAAGACCTTACATTATGAAAATACAGGTTGAGCTCCTGAAACTAATTAGAAGGCGTAGAGTCAAGGCACACAGCAGTCGAGTCCCTCAAAGCTTTTGGGAACCAGGCATAACTTCTCCCGGGTCCCCTCTGATTATCTCTCACCTTTGACTCGTTTCCTTATAGATAGGTTTTCTCAGTTTCTCTGTTCACACTGCTGGCCCTTGACATTAATATTTTTATGGCATTACTATCTGGCATTTCTAATCTAATTTTACATTTCTTTCAGAGTGTCTGATTGGCCTAGGTTGTTAGGCTATCCTTTCTTCATCCAAATTTCTGAGGTCAAGGACATTGGGACAAGTAGAGAACACTTGGTTAGAGAGACCCAGATTTTGAGGATGGATGACAGGTATGAAGTAGAGCTTCTTGGAATGGAAAAAGAGGCAAAAGTTGTATACTGATAATGGGGTAAAAGATAACAGCCATCAAATTATCATCATGAAGTGTTAATTTTTCAATTTTTTCCTGACTAAATATTCTCAAATGTAAATTCATAATGACAAATAAAACTGAAATGTATTAACAGCTGGAGTATTTATTTGGACAGTATTTCACACTGGCCAAGACTGATAGCTTGGCTATCTAATGGCTTATATAACACAAAAGTCTCTTTTGTATAAATCAGTTGAACAAGAAAAATATTGGATGCATGATAAACTGTTAAAACATATTTAAAAAACTTTCTTCATGCTCAACTACCCATAAAATAAAGTGATCTTCTAAAATATCATGGCTCTCTTTAAATATCAGTATCTTATTTTATTTTAGTTGCTGCCAAGTAGTGAGCTAGCTATATGTGTATCTCGGGCCTTCTTTAATTTTTAAAATATCTTGCATAAAATATCTACTGTGGAAGCAATTTTAGGAAAAATGTGACTAAATGTTACTTGATATTTTGCATCAATTAAACATGTTTACTTTTGTTGTGGTGAAAAGATTTTACACTGTGTTAGAATAACAACACACTTTGAAAGTTCAAAATGGTAGTATCTCAGAAACATATTGCCACATAATGTTTAAAAATAGTCCCAAGAAATAGAAGAGCTTGAAAATAAAATTTTGCGAAAACATCGCTTCTGTTCTTCACATATAGCGGTCATTAATCATCATGACATGGAAAATGTATTTAACATCTCAATACAATTAAGGATTGCCTTCCTATTTTAGGACCTTGAGGGCTCAAACCCTGTTGGAATCATGCTAGGTTGAGTAATTTCAAGGGAATTATCTGGGTTTCAACCACTCTAGCTGTCAAGCTGTTATAATTTACTATCCCAATACTCAGATGAGAAAGGTAGATTTTTATCATCCTATGTAGCCCGTTTACTTGCTGCCAGTTGGGACTGTGATTCTGTGGGAGATGGAAAGACTTTATGTTTATCATAACTTTGCCATGGCATTGGAAAGTAAGGTGATTCAAATGTCAATACAAAATATAGATGTAACATACTTTACAAGTATTGTTAGACATATCAGGTTTCAATGAATGTAAATAATAAAAGCTTATCAAACATCAAAACACATACCTAAAAATACTCACAAACATATTTATAATCAAAATCAGATCATTATAGTCTATATGATGACATACTAGCGATAATGAAAATAACATACCTAATCACGTGTAGAATCATTTTATTAATTTTAAACAGGAGTAGGTGGTGCTATTGATGTGTTTTTGGGGGGGTCAGTATTTAACATGTTTAGGTTTATTTAGATTAGCACCTCATGGACTTAACTATACTGTATTTTTGTTTTCTTTGTTTAAATGAAATGGTTTTCCAACAATTTATTGTGTGCTCTGATGCTTCATTCAGCCATAAACTCATCCTTAAATGTGTAATGCATTGCTTATATTATCTCTAGTAAAATAATTTAATAAAAATTGATAAAAATCCCAGATCATCATAAAAAGTTCATTAACAAAGAAGATTAAACTGCAATATTCATATCCTACCTACCAAATACCTTCTAGAAACATAGCATTTTAGAAATAGCCAATATTTATGGTAGCATCTGATAAAATTTCCCTTTTTGTATATGAAAAACAGTTACTAAAGTGAAGTGTTCTTGTCCAAGGGCAGATAGTTATTAGTAGACCTCCACGGAGCCCACTGACTTCTAATTATTTCAGACAACATTGTCCACTATGCATTTTATCTTTCATTCTTTATCAAGTTTCAAACTACATGAAAATTGGCCTTCTTAACATTTCTCAGTTCAAATAAGCATATTTCCTTATGGTCTTTCCATCTCTCAGGTTTTTAATATCAGGTTTTTCTTCAACTTTGATTTTTGAAAAAGTGAAAAATTGGCAAGAAAGTAAAAGCCAGTTTTCCTTCTAGTTACTGCTGTGAAAAATTTTTATCTTTTCTCCTAGGAAAGTTGAACTAGTCTTTGAAGCAATTTCTCAATTTTATCTGAGAAAGCCGATCTTCATTAACATGCTTGGGTGTGAGCAAATTAAATCCCTTAAGCATAAGTGTTCAGCTTCTAAAACATGAGTGTGTAAAATTCACGTCGTGTCTCACCTTTTAAAAGTACTTTAGTGTATAGTGTGAGAGGCTTTAGATGGATGTTTTATTGTGACAGCTTTATTGAGGTATAACTGACATATGATAAAATACATATATTTAAAGTGTACTAATTGGTAAGTTTTGACATATGCATATGTTGTAATGAAAGTATCTATTAATCCCAAAGTTTCCTCGTGGCCCTTGTAATCAATCCCTCCGCCCTACCCTAACCCCAATACTCCTCTCCGGTCCTCAGGCAATCAGTGATATGTTCTCTGTCCCTATAGATTGCTTTGCATTTTCTGTAATCTCATGCAGTACAATCATACATATACTTACTTTGTTCATCAGCTTTTTTCACTGAACATAATTATTTTGAAATATATCCATGTTATTACCTGTATTAATAACTTATTTATTTTTATGAATATAGTATCCCGTTATATGAATACACAATAATTTATTGATGCATTTGCATACTGATGGAAACTTAGGTGATTGGCAATTTTGAGCTATTAAGAATAAAGCTGCTATGCTCAAGACCACATAGATCACATGTTTGTAAATACAAAGCAGCATGTTTTTGTGTGAATATAGTCTTAATGTTCTCTTGGGTAAATATCTAGGAGTGAAAAGGCAGCATCATATTATATACACATGTTTAAAATTTAAAAAAATGCAAAGCAAGTGGTTATATCATTTTATATTCCCAGGAGCAAGGCATGAGCATTCCAGTTTCTCCATATTCTCTACGACCTCTACTATTACCTATCTTTTGAGTAGATGATTTGCAATTATTTTCTCACAGAGTATTGTTTTTCCTTTTTCTTCATGGTACAACAGTGTATGTGAGTGTGTGTTTTTCAAACATGTGGACATGCAATTGTCCCAGAGGATTTGTTGAAAAGATTATCTTTTTTTTAAATTAAATTGTTTTGACACTTTTACTCAGAATCAATTGATTATAAATGTAAAGATTTCTTCTAACTTTCATTCTGTTTCATTAATCTATCTGCCTGTATTTTCCCTTATATTAACTACTGTGGCTTTATAGTAAATTCTGAAATTAGGGTAAATGCTCAAACTTTATTTATTTTTCATATTTGGATTGGCTACCTTTGGCCTGTTGCATATTCATAAGTATTTTAAAATTGACTTACTAAATTCTACAAAAATCCTACTGGTATTCTGATATTGTATTGAATTTATAAATCAGTTTGAAAAGAATGGCTTTCTTAGCAGTATTGTTTTCTCCAACTCAACCAATGAAGATAAAGATCTCTTCATTTATTTAGATTTTCTTTAATTTTTCTCAAAATACGCTGTATGTTTCAATGTAAAAACTTGTTTGTACATTTGTTACATTTACTTTTAAATGTTTTAATATTTTTAGTGTTACTGTGGATAAAATTGTTTATAATTTGCTTTTTAGTATTTAACATTGTTAGCATAGAGAGATTCACTTGATTTTTGTGTCCTGATCTTTTATTCTGTAAATTTTCTGAGTTATGTGTTAGTTCTAATAGTTTTGTTTTGTATATGTTTTTCAGAATTTTCTATAAATAAGACCACATTGTTTCCAAATAAAGAGAATTTTGTTTCTCCCTTTCAAATCTGGTTGCCTTTATTTAAAAGATGTTTTCTTTACTAAAATATCTAGAATTTCTAGTACACTGCTGAACAGATGTAGTGAAAGTAGACATCCTCCTCTTTTCCGGATGTTAAGGAGAAGGAATTCAGAATTTCACCCTTACTTACAGTGGTTATGTGGATTTCTCCTTGGCTCTCCTTATGAGATGTGTAAATTTTCTTTTTACTTTATTTCAAAGTTTTTCTTGTAAATGAGTGTTGGATTTTGTTAAAGAATTTTCTCCAGGGCGGTGCCTGTGGCTCAGTGAGTAGGGCGCCAGCCCCATATACCGAGGGTGGCGGGTTCAAACACAGACCCGGCCAAATTGCAACAAAAAATAGCCTGGCTTTGTGGCAAGCACCTGTAGTCCCAGCTACTCAGGAGGCTGAGGCAAGATAATCACTTAAACCCAGGAGCTGGAGGTTCCTGTGAGCTGTGACGCCACAGTACTCTACCAAGGGCCTTAGTGAGATTCCGTCTCTACAAAATAAATGAATTAATTAATTTAAAAAATTGTTCCATATAGTGAAATTGGTATATAGGTTTTGTCCTTTATTCTGTTCATAGTGTGTACAGCATGAGTTTCTATTGTCAAACTTACCTCAGTCTCCGGTGTAAATCTCATTTCTTTGTTGCATATAGTTACTTACATGTTGCTAGATAGGGTTACTCATGTTTGGGTGAATATTTTTGAATTTTTGTTCATCTGGAGGGTGCATCTGTAAGTTTCTTCACTTGTGACGCTGCGACTTTCATATCAGCATAATACTGTGTAATCTGCAGGAGTTTGCTAAGGATTGGTATTATTTCTCATCCAAATATTTGATAGAATTCACCAGAGGGCTGTCTGTATTGGACTACTACTTGTGGGGAGATTTTTAATTAGTATTTTGATGTCTTTACTTGTTTAGGTCTATTTTTTAAATTTGGAATAAATTTTGATAATTTGTGTGATTCTAGGAATTTGACTATTTTGTCTAAATTGCTCAATATATATCAAAAGTTGTTAATAATCATTCTTTGTCTTTTAACTTGTATGATTTGCAGTAATGTATTCTCTTTTAATAATTTGCATATTTTCTGTGTCATGCTTGATTATTCTAGATAAATATTTGTCAATTTTCTAGATCTTTTTAAAAGAATCAAATTTTGGCTTTATTGATTTTTCTCTCTTTCTGTTTTATATTTTACTATTGTTAGTCATATTTTTATTATTTCTTTTTCCACCTTTGGAGTTGATTGTTTCTTTTCTAGTTTATTAAGGTTAGGGTATTTATTTGATGCTTTTTTTTCTTTTCTATTACAGAAATTCAATGCATTTTCTTCTAATCACTAATTCTGCTGCATCTCATGAATTTTGACCTGTCTTTTTCAAACAAAATTAAAAAAATTGCTGATTATTTCTTATTTGATCCAGAGATTATATAAATGTGTTTAATTTTCAAATATTTGAGGGTTTTAAAGGCATATTTTGATTATTAATTTCTAATTTAATTCCATTGTAGGCTGAGGACACATTTTGCATGATTTCAGTCTTTAAAATTTTATTCAATCTTGTTTTATAGCCTAGCATATATGCCATGCAATTTTCAAAAAATGTTTACTTTGTTGCTGACTGGAGTAAACTGTCATTTACACTTGGTTGGTTAAAATTCAAGTATTCTGTATGTCTACTAATTTCCTTCCAATTATCTGTGTAGAATTGTCTTTCATTTTAGTTTTTCTTCATATATTTTGGAACATTATGAAATGCTTCTCTTTATCTCTAATAAAATTCTCATTTTAATTCTTGGCATGCCCATTTAATTTGGTTATTGATGTTATTTTTACTGCATTTATGAGTTATTTTCTTAGATATCATAGTAATATGAGCTTTTCACAAACTCGTACAGATTCATGATTATTTGTCTCTGGTAAATGTAGGAAATTTGCTCAAATTAACTCAATTTTATATCACACCTTTTGTGCTATCCCTGTCATGTACATTAAAATTACATATGTTAGAATTCAACAGCACAGCATTATAATTATTACTCAGTACACTATTGTGTCTATTATAGAAGTAAAAAGAATAAGTGAGAAAATTATATATTTATTGAGTCTTTTGTATTAAACCAAATACGCTGTGTTATGTATATATCATTTAATTGAAACTTACAATCCCCATTTTTTTTTCCTGGAGATTTGAGTAATTATCTCGTGTCATTTTCTTTCAGGCTAGGAGACTTCTTTTATTAATTCCCTGTAAGCCAGTCTGACAGAATGAATTTCTCACTCTTTGATTTTCTGGAAATATTTTTATTTCACTGTCACTTTTCAAGGACTGTTAGGATGAATACAGAATTCTTGGTTGCTTTTTTCTTTTCCTTATAGGACTTCAGATACATCGTCTTACTCTAGCTCCTTGGTTTCATTGAGAAGTCATATATCACTCTCGTTGTGGTTTCCTTGACCATGATCAGGCTTTCATGTTTTCTTGAGGCTTTCTATTTATTTATTTATTTATTTATTTATTTATTTATTTATTTGCGAGGCAGGGGGACTCTTTGCTTACACTGTCCATATATATATATACATAAAAATAGATCTCTTTGTATTTATTTTACCTTTTACAAATTCTTGAATGTGTAGGTGAATTTTTTTTTAATCAAATTTAGGAAGTTTACAACTATTATTTCTTGAAAAACAAATTGCCCTTTCCATCCTCTCCATCTTGGTTCTAATTACGTGTATGTTGGTATTTGAATTTTTTTTAAAAAAATTGATAAACATACTTCATTGCATAACGTTGGCAATGCCACTGTGCACGAATATCACTTACTGCTCCAAATTTAGCAAATACACCTTAACTTTGCAGAGAAGGTGCTAGTCTTCATGACCTGTCCCAGCATAGTAAATCTCCTTGCCTGCCATACAGGCAAAAATACTGGTGCAGCTTCAAACAAGGATGATACAAACCAGCCTTCCCTGTTCTTGCCTGAAACTTAGTAGGCATACAGTCACAAACATCTCTCACATGTTGAACATCTTGTCTATTTTCAGAGTTTTAAATGGTTACTTTTATTAATTGTATAGAGTTTTAATGTTGCTATTGAGGGAGAAAATTTGGTCTGTTTAAGTCTTGTCTCTGCTTAACTTTTAACACACATGGGGATGAGTTATGACAGTTTAAATGTTCTTATGTACTAATTTTATTATCTATGCCAGTTTCTATTGATGAAAATTTTTTCTCAATTTTTAATTCTTTTATTCTTGCTAATTTATGTTTGTATCAGACATTCGTGTTTTTACCTACTTGGACACTGGATGTCTTATTATTTTATGAATATTCTTGAGGTTTGATCTGGAAACTTGTTAATTGAAAACAGTTTGATTCTTCTGGGGTTTACTTTTAATGTTTCTTACAATATACTTCTGAGTTTTCTACCCAAATCACATGAATCAAGGGATTTACCATTCTGACTCATGAGACTAGGTAAACATAATGTCTAGCCCAGTTATAGTGCCATGTACTGTTATCTTATCATCTCTTATAATGGTTCTTTCCCTGGGCTTAGATAATTTCCTCATATAAATGTTTGGTGATGGTCACACTGTTGAACCCCTGAGGTGGTCCTTCTGCAGATACGCAGAGGTATTTCTGTGTCTGGCCTTTCCTATGATCCCCACTTTCTTTGTCGCCCAGGCGCTCAGGGTGTCTTTTTAACTTAGGAAGTATGCTGAAATCTATGTGAGTTTCTCCTTTTATGCCTTGGCCTGAAAACTCTTTCAAAGCAGTAACCTGGGGGAATTGTAGATCTCCTGACATTTGTTTTCCATTAGAGATCTATCCTTTGTTGCTCAATGATTGGAAAATGTTTTTCATATATTTGCCGTGGTGTTTTTTTCAGATGGAAGGGTAGAGTCAGTTCCTATTATCCCATCGTATATGGAAAATTGCAAATTCCTTGCTTTTTTTTTTTTTCATAAAGGAAGAACAAAATTCCTGATTAATTTGAGCAAGTTTACATTGAGGGAGAAGATAGCTCCCATCACTGCAGCCAGGGTGTGAAATTAGAATGTAAAGTGTGATCCCCCGGTAAATTTGATACCAATGAGCAAAAAGAAATCAGGAGAGCAGCAGATGGTATTGTTTGCAGCTCTGGGAGAGACTTGAGGCTCATAGTCACCATCTGCCTGCACGGCATTTTCTCAAACTCAATGTTTAGTAAGGTTTATTGCTACTAAACTTATGAGCATTACGAGACAGATTACCGAATTCCTGCATTCTGCCATGCTTTAATTAAAAGAAATATATGTCATGTGCTGGATGTTTATATAACTATCACTACCTATTACTCTTCTTAATAGCATCGTTTTTTTTAGTGCAATACACTTTTTTTTTTTTTAACCAGAAGAGACATTCTCTAAGTTATACAACCTTTAAGAGGTCTCTGGGATCCATCAATGGGCTTTGTGCAAATTCTTGCATAAATCTAACCTCTGAACACCTTCATTAAATCTGACTCTTCGTGGTTAGTGAAGTTCTCATGCATGCGATTTGTGTTTCCTTTTATGGATCATATAATGCTGATGGTTATATATTTTGTATTCCCAGAAACACATGTTTAGTAAAGTTTAGAACATCCATTGGCTAACAGCATGGTAGCTATGCACACTGAAGTTTAATCAATTGCCGGGGACATTTGGTGAAATATCCATGTAGTAAAGCATAATTAATCCCAACTTTGGACAGTAGTGCGAGGAGCACATCTAAATTTACAGATATGTTCCACAGCGGGCATCATCTCTATTCACAGTATTATTTTGAAACATAGGAAAGTACCATTTTGTGGGTCAACAGGTCAAAAGGCAGCCTCCTACAGTTCAAAGTAACACATAGGGCGATTCTGGTTACCTTCTTTGCCAACACTGTGATAATAATTCTGTCAATGCTATCCGGAAAAAGGAAAGTGAGTATCTTTTGCCATTATATTTTTAATATAAAAGTTCATAGTGATGACCTTAGTAACTAATATTTTGGTTTGGTGATATAACTGATTATCAAATCTTATGTCAACTGAATAAAAATATATCTATAAAGTCTAAGATGTTATAAATTCTTACTAAATTTGAAGATTACTAACATACTTCAAACATCTTTTAAATATATACATAAAACTCTTAGAATAACCAAGATACTTTTGAAAAAATTAAAGGGTGGGTGATCTTTGCCCTAGTTCAGAGCTACAATAATTAAAACTATATGTTCAAGAAGCATAATGAAGAAAAGATTTATCGTGTTTTCTTCTAGTTTTTTATTTCACAGATGTGCAGTAGTAGGCATAGTACTTGACATTTCTGTGTTTTGAATTTTTTATGAGTAAAATGAAAATAATATTAATATCTATCTCAAGAGGATGTTGTAAGGATTAAATGAGCAAATGCATCGTATACATTTCAAAGTCTCTTAGGCATAGTGACACCTCGATAGCTGTTGTTGTTGTCGTTGCCATTATTATCTTAGGTGTACATTTAGTATTTATGAGCCTGACTACATAGGTTTGTATTCTGCCTTTGGCTCTTTTACTCTGTGACTCACTTGTCTCATAAGAAAATATAGATAATAATGGTATTTATGTCATAGAGTTCTTATTTGAATTAAAGGAGTTATGAATGTAAATTACTGAACGAAGTTACCTAGTAAAAAAAGCTCAATAATTTTGAGATCTAATTGTTATTATTTTCATTATAATTGTTATCTATTAACTGATATAGGTGTCAGTGCCCACTGAGGCACCCTGTCAGCCAGGACCATGGATTGAAAGTACAAATGCCTGCAAGAGGTGGGCTTCCCATATATCCGCAGAGGGTCCTGAGCAACCTCTGCCAGGGCCTTTTATTGAAGGATTACACAACGGGTGTGTGGGCCCACGTACCAGGATCATGTGCTTAATGGTTGCTACATGCTCTTTCTCCAGGGTTCGACTCCCACCATGCTGCACCAGCAACATTCAATGTATAACACCTGCTTCCTAACAAGCAATCAATCCATTAACACCAGCAGCTGCTTGAGGGCTTGTCTCCGGGCAGCAAAACATCTCTGTGCTAGCTAGAAGATTGTCTCATTCCCCGCGTCTTTTTCAAGAACCGGTGACGGCTTCCACTAGCTTGGTGAACAGTCTCCTACAAGAGGTAAATATTAATGAACAGAATAGAAGGAGATGATGCAAACCCATTTATATATGATAATAGTATGATACAACATTATAATTTTAAGTCAGTGGGAAAAGAGTAATATACATGACCAGAAAAATGACAAAAGACCAATAATCATTGGAAAGTAATCAACAACATTAATGAGCAAATAAATATTTAAATGCATTGCCATACGTTGTCAGAATACAGTTGGCAACATAGGAAAGAAATATTATACCTGATATGTTAGTTTATTAGTGTGGCCATACAAAGTACCACAGACTATGTGGTTTAAGGAAGGGGAACCATATTCTCATAGTTCTAGAGGCTAAAGGAAGAGCTGGTACTTTCTGTGAACCATGAGGAAAGTCTCTTTTCTGATATCTGTCCTTGGCTTGTAGATTGCTGCCTTCTTCCTGCATCTTTATATAATGTTCCCTCTGTATGTGTCTATATCCAAATTTTCTAATCTTATAAGGACACAAGTCATATTGGATTAAGGAACATCCTAATGACCTCATTTTAACTAACTTACCTCCTTAAATATGCTATCTTCAAATACAGTCACCTTCTTAGCTTCTAATTTGTCAAGGGACACAATTCAATCCATAACACCCGCCTTTGGAGAAGGTGAGGATATGCATGTTTTAATATGCTGGAAGTCAAGTTATATAATATTTTGATGAATAGTTTGGACATCTGCATTGAGAATATTAAGATATATAAACATTTGACCATACTATTTTATTGCTAATAATTTGTCTTAGAAAGGTTGAGGCACAAGATATTCATTGGAACATAATTCCTATGGGTAAAAGGTAGAAATAAGAACAATGTTTACACTATGGGTTTTTTCAAAATTATAACCTATCCAAAAGATTGGATAATTTATGAGCATTAAACTGATAAAAATGAGGATTCAGTGATGTAGAGTGATGTTGGCAATATTTAGGTAAGTGAGAAATGTGTTAAATGTAGCATCTATTTTTTACACTATCAATCTTATTCAAGTAAGTGTGCATACACACACACACTCGTGACGTGTCATAGAAATATTGATAGAAAATATAACGTGGAAATCATATGCTATTGTTGCTTTAACTGTGATTTTCTGATAACCACTGAGAATAAGTACCTATGCATATACCTACTGACATTTGGTTGTCCCTCCGTCTCCACAGTTCCTTTATAGCCACATCCAAACATTTTGATTTCCTCCCCTTTTACATAGTCTAAATGCAATTGCTTACGTTCTTAATTTTTCTTCAGTTTCTCAGAAGTCATTTCTTATTATATTTTCATCTGAGATCTTTCAGTATCTTTTTTTCATAATCAGTAAATTAAATCCCCAATTGTCAAATTTCTAAATCTTCACTGATATAGCAATATATAGAAAATATTTCTAGGAGGAGAGCGATTGTTTACTGTTCACTTGAAAATTGCATTTGCGATATAGTTTCTGTCCTCACCTATAATAGCCCAAACAATATAGAAGTCATGTTATGGTATCTATGACATTGTATTCCATTCATGCAAAATGAGTCCCAGCAAAATGGATTGAATAATTTGGGGACATACTGCCAAGAGTGTAGAAAAACCAGATGTGGACAACTGAGCCTGTTATGTCTAAGGTCACATAGGCCTTCTCTTCCGTTCTTATATCCTAATTCATTCTTTCTTATTTTCATTTTTCAAGATCTTTATCTTTATGACCATATTACTGAACTCTTCATTAAAGGATATACCAAAGTTAGAAGAGATAAGATCTTGTATATCTTTTGTACCCTCTCATACCACTGCAGGTGCCCCTTACTCAACAGAGAGAAGCTTGCTATCCTCAGGTTGTCCTTTATAAGAGCCATTTTTCATAGGGCCTCACCCAAGTCTGTTAACAGATAAATGAAAAATTGTATTTGTTATCTTTATTTTCTAATCATTTTTTTTGTATTATCACAAATCTGTATTGAAAAGGTGATTGAATAAAATAATTTTTCTGGTGATCTCAATGACTGACTATATTTTAGTGCTTTGAAGGCAATTTATCTTATCATTGACTTCATGATGGTTAATTTGAGTAAAGAATACATCTCTTTAAAAAACATTAAGCATTTTCTGGAACCATGGGATTTAAGTTACTTTAATTTAAATGCCATTTAAATAGGCACAAACATGACCTGGACATAATCTTTTACTACTACACTTCAAATTTCATTTACAAATTAAATATAAGCCAAACTACAAACTGATGAAAATTTAAGTTGAAAAAATAATTAAGTTACTTAAAAAAAATTTTTTTTCCTAGAAATTAAGTCAATGTCCACAATATGGGCATGAGGCTTCTATTTCTTAGGCTTTGGGTTTATTCTTAACAGTATTATATATGAGTGTGGACTGATATCTCTCATCACTTTTCTCAACAGGAATTTGTTGAATCTGTAAGTTTTATTTGTACTATTTGCTATTTACTAAATATTCCTCTCCTCTTTTGATTAGCCCATGGCAAGTAGAATTATATGACTCAACAGCAGTGTAGTTGTGGATAAAGTCACAAAATTACTAAAAGTTTTTATCAACTCTTTATGATCATTGAGGTAATCTAGGTAGTATTTATGTTACTTTTCAGATTGCCAATATAAAAACATAAAAAAAACTCAAAGACCTTGAAAACCATTAGAAATATATTCACTGATTCCTAGAAAAAGTGATTCAACTACAAAGCTTATTTTCCTGACTGTGAAGTAGAGATTAACGGTAGATCAGACATTGGACAAGAGGACCCTCCTATTGGTTTGGGTTTTATAGCAGATACCTTAAGCAGGTTTAGAAACAAAGCTCTCCAAAACTCAGTATGTTCTCCATTGCCCTAGGACAAACATGAACCAAACTAAGCACATTTATTCATTGAAAATAGCAATTGCTTGTGGAGTTGTGGGGCTAAGCGTGTAAGAGATACACAATAGCAAAATGAAGGATGAGAAAAAAATTTTACTTTCTCCATTTTCATATTTTGTCTGACTTATTTTCAGAGTGGATTTATGAACTAGTGACTGCACTGCTTTGGCCCAGAAGCAACTCATTGACCATCTAGTCTTTCTTTATCCTTCCTCAAAATGTTCCTAGTTCCATTGGATACATTCTGTGTACCTGGCTTACTGTTTTTCTATCATGGTAATGTGCCCAAAGGGAAAACATGGCAAGGAGTTGTGTTTGGGAGTGAGATGATAAATGGGAGTGGGACCAGAAAAGAGTAGCATCAACATTCTTTGACTCATGAAAACTACCATTTACCACAATTTTTAACACAGGATATAATTTTTATATGGACAAATGACGATCATTTAAAAAATTTTTTTTGAGGTCACATTTCTAACTTAAAGTAATCTAATGTTTTCTTTGAAGTGATTAGACATTATACACACATTTTTCCTCCTATTTTACTTTTTGAATAGACATCAGTCTGGACTTTTATACAGTATCTGTAAATGAAGGTAAGATGGACTGGTTAAGAAAAACTTGCTTGTTTTAGACAATAGGCAAGTTGATTTTCTAATTTACAAAATATATAACAACTTCTATTTTCTACATAAAGTGATCAGGATCTTGGCTACTTTACTCAATAAGTAATACATTAGCTTATTTAAAAAATAAAATTAAGAAATTTTATATGCTTCTTGTGCAAAATCAGCACAGTTCTTGCCTTAAACATGTACTTAAAATATTTTATGAGAAAGGCTATAAATCTTAGGAAAAAATACCTTAAAGGAAACATAAGGCTATTTTGGTTAAATCATGCTAAAAATATTCATTCTTGTAAAGTAATATTTGTGATTTATTTTATTTCTTGTTCCCCATAATAACCTTTAGAAAGCCATGAGAATCTATTTCTCTGGTAATTGAAATTCCTATAGTAGATCTGCTCTACTATTTTAGACATAATGCAAATATTTGCATATTGCTATTACTCTACTCATATACACAGAAATATATGAATGTGAAAAAATAATTTTCCTCATTTCTCTGCCATTAAGGAAGTTCTATATGTTTCAATAAATATTTTTTTAGGACCAGCATAGATAAAGCAAACATTTTCTAACATGTCTGTAAGGAACTCTGACCTCTACATTTCTGAATTATAATTGAGAGTAATAAGTCTACAGGCCTTAGCATATCTTAAAAATTGTTCTTGTAATATGTTTTCAACATTCAAAAGTTATATCCAAATGGAAAAATATGTCAGTTGTGGTTTTTACATCAACCTTGAGCAAGTAAGCATATGGGTAAACAAATAACATTTTGATTTAATATTTATACTTTAGGAATTTATCCTAGGAAAGCAATTAGAGATATGAGCAAACAAGTCTTTGGTAGATAGCTCAGTTTAATTTACACATGCAAATAATTAAAACAATATATAACTTGTGTAGATAGTTTTAAAATAAATTATAACATAATTCCATCTTGGAATACTAAAAATAATGATGCATAAGTATATTGATAGGCATTTGTAATTGAAAGAAAGCAGAGACAAATGGTGATTCACACGGACACAGAAAATATTGAACATCAAATAAATAATTGTAAACCTTAAATAAATGTTAACACTGGCTATCTCTTTGTATGGTGGAATTATGTTCACTTTTCTTTTTATATTTTTGTGTTCATTCTATTACACTTGGGGGTGAATAAACTCTTCTAAAATTTCTCTTAAAGAAAAAAAATATATAATATGCCCTGAATTAGTCACAAAGGCCAACCACAATGAACTTGATGTATTGTCATCATCAAACATTTGTTGAGAACTCTTAGTATGTAGGACATTAAACGAGGTGGTCATAATTGTTCAGTCCTTGGTTTCAGTACTTGAATAGCTAATGACAGGGGAATCAGAGTGCAAAATGTAATGATATGTGACTTTATGTTTCTCTCTCTCTCATCAACAGGTAGCTAAATAATGTCCCCTTAAATAAGATAATAATGTCCTCTTAAATAAGAATATCTTACCAAAAATTACTAGTTTAACTAGTAACCCATGACATTAGTATAAGAACTCTTACCCACAATCTACCATTATTGTTGAGTTAATCTCTGACCATCATGAGATGTTATGACTTAAGGTCAGCTATAAAAAGGATATAAATATTCAACCCAGTTTGACCATGGTAAAAGTCAATATTTTACCACTCTGTGGATTTAGCTGCCTGAATGTTGAAATCTTTTCAACTGAACCAATCAAAGGTATTCCAAATAATCCATGTGGAGATTTCTACAACTTTTGAAATCTCCAGTTGATCTCAGAAGTTTTATTGCAAGAAACCGAATTATCTTTGAGGCCAGCATTTATATCCCAAATCATACCCTTATTCAAATTTTCTGCTTCAATCGAGTAAAGCCATTCATAATTGTAGTATGGATTCATTTGCTTGAATTGTATAAAATCATGAGCTATAATGACTCATTAAACATGTTCTGTAAAGGATTAGATCAAGGTTCCAAACTTTTGATTATTCTGGGCCACATTGGAATAAGAAGAGTGGTCTTGGGGCCATACATTAAACACACAAACACTAAAAAAAGCTGATGAGCAAATAAAATGTCTATGCATAATTTTTTTTATTTATTAAATCATAGCTGTGTACATTAATGCCATCACAGGGTACAGTGTGGTGTTTTCATATATAATTTGAAATACTCTCATCAAACTGGTTAAGGTAGCCTTCATGTCATTTTCTTAGTTATTGAGTTAAGACATTCATACTCTGCTTTTTGCTCACCATCCTTAATCATCAGAGAAATGCAAATCAGAAGTACTTTGACATAATTTTTGTGATATCTACCACCACAGATAAGAAAAATGTACTGACATAATAATTCTAATTATGCATAGGCCTGTTTGGAGTCTCTTTTAAAGTCAAAGAGCTCAAATTTCTGATCACTAATATAGAAAATGTACATATCTAAGTAACAAAACTTCTTTTTAAGTATTTTTATTACAAAAGTAAAAGTGGGCAACATAAAAACAGTGGGTTATTTGATTTGTATTTGACAAACAAATGCGTCAATATCTGGTTCAATTGAAATATTTTCAGTTCTCAGTGAGTTCTCAAGGTGCTCATCAGATGTTTTGGTTCTAACTTTACCCTCCATGTATTTAATTCTTGAATATAGTTGTTTGAAAAGGTAGGTGCTCCCAAAAAGCCATGGATGACAAGAATAAAGTGTGATTGTCAAACATAAGATATTTGGCTCTGGGAAGATAGACCTACAAAAATCCAGAAAAGAGACATCTTCAAATTCCTGTTCACATTAAATGTCAGATTACAGCTCTACATGTTCCATTTGAAAACTGGCAGTTAACATGTTTATGTTGAGTGAAAATGGAGTTGCAAATGGACCACAGTGTTGATTGTTTCCTGGAAATCATGAAGTTTGTTTTTACATTATTGCATCAAATCAAAAAGCAAGGCTGGATTTTTTATTTTATTATTCACAGGACTGTGTTCAACCAACCTGTTGAAATGCATGAAATTGTTTGCCTTAATTTGATTTTGCCATAATTTCAGTTTTATTTGGAACACTGTTATGGTTTGAAACATTTTATGGGTTGGTTGGTATTCACCTTGAATGTACATGTTTAAATCATGTAAGCGAGCAGTTAAATCCACTAAAAATGCTAACTCTATGAGCTAGTTTCCATTGTCAAGTTTTGGCACAAATTTGGTTTTTGATACAACACATGACTTGATAACATGTCTCAGATCTTAAAATATTGTCAGCATTTGGCGCTGACGTAGCCATCTTCTGAAAAGTAAATGATGTCGCCATAGTCAGCATCAATACTTTTAAGGAATCTGGAATTGGTGATGATTCAATCCCTTGGCCCCTATGAAATTCACAAACTTGCTGACAATTTGCATGACATTATCCTTTTTCTAAGCTTTTGTGCATAAATTTTCTCATTGTACTCATCGATAGTGAGTTTGGGGTGGCAATTTTATTATATTCTATTCATTTTAGAAGTTCTTTTTACCTACCACTCCTGGGGCATCATCAGTAGCAATACCAGATATGTTAACAATGGACAAAGAAAAACACTTGAACATATTTTTACTGCTTCGTATAAATCTCTTCATTAAGACGTGTCCTTTAATGGCACTAAAGAAGCCGTTTCATCATGACATTATGTTCATCATTATCAATGCCTCTTATAAAAATGGAAAGTTGAGCCCTATTTATAGCATCAGTGTGGTCATTCATTGCCACAACATACAATTTAAAATTAGGAATTACACCCCACATTTCTTTGGATACATTTCCAGTTTTTTTCGGTTTGCCTGGCTATAGTCTTGTGAGACTGATTTTTAGAAATATTTCCCTTTTTTGCAGGAAAAAAATTATATCTGTCATGTTTTCTTTACATTGCTTAATAAACTCACCATCATTAAATAATTTTTTTTTTTTTTGCAGTTTTAGGCTGGGGCTTGGTTTGAACACACCACCTCCAGTATATGGGACTGGCACCCTACTCCCTTGAGCCACAGGCGCTGCCCTCAGTAAATGATTTTGATACTTCTACTATTAGAGATTCTACCACATAACTAGCTTTCTCATTGGAATCTTATTGTAACTTTAATTTTTTTTTTTTTTTTTTTAGTTAACAGACCTGCTATTTTTCCCTTGGGAAACATCTTCATACACATGAAATTGGTGGCATGTTTTTGCATCTAATGCCTTTATCTACTCTAGTCTTTAAAAATTTATACAAATTTGCTACAAATTATGCATGGTACCTTACTATTTTGATAAAAAAAAGTAGTCATCTGTCCACTTTTCACTGAACAATTTTCCTTCATCTGTAATTTTTCTTTTAGGAGGTTCTGTTTTCTTTTGAGACCTTATAGGAGCCATTCTGGGATATAAAAAATGTCAATAGGCAAGGGACTATATTTAATTTTGTTATGAAAACTCATTGACAGGTATATAGAAAACAAGATTCCAGCTTTCTACATTTCCTCTGCAGATGCAGGGTCAGGTGAAGGGCTGATTGCAAAACACGGCAGGCAGCCTGTGAGGCTGTGTCCAGGTGTGGAAGTGCCTTTAAATATCAAATAAGAAAGCTCACCTGACTTCCAAATAATGTTAAACACCTAAGGTTGCAATGGTAGGTTGAAATGTAACTGATCCTCGCTGCCTCTCCAAGTCACCAGGAGCTTATGTAACATCTGACGGTGTCAATTCTACTGCGTCTGGAAGATAACACACAGGAAGAGCCACAAATTGCCAAAAAACTGAAGCCATCCATGCACAGTAATAGTGAGAGTGCTGTGTGGTTACTTTATGTGACATTATGACACCACCTTGTAGTCTACAAAGTTCATGCTCAAGAACCCCCCAGTCGAGATTCAACAAAAAATCACACCCAAACTCATAATATTTAAGTGACTTCACAATTGTGTCTTAGGCCACATTATAGCTGTCCTGAGTCACATGTGTCCTTCAGGCCCTGGGCCGAACACCCCTGGATTAGATAGTAAATATTTTATGTTCTTAGGCCATATAGTCTCTATTGCCCGTATTCAACCAGCCATCATAATTCAAAGGCAGCCATAGATAATATATGAGTAAATAAGCATGGCTGTGTCCCAGCAAAATTTTATTTCTAAAATGGGCAGCCAGCTGAGTTTGGCCTATAGGCTACTGAGTGCTGAACCAATCTAGATACTCGATTCAATTGTCTGCCTTGTGACATTTGCTAACATTTAATTCCATACTTACAGGACAGGTGCCTACACAAATGGAGCGGGTTCTGAGCATGGAAGAGCACAGTCGAGGGATACGCAGCTGTGTATGGACATGGTGCTCATTCACAATGCTCCTCAAGGTGAGACGGATTAGGATGATGAATTCGTTATAATTTACTAAAGTCTTTCTTACCACCCCAGGCTAATACCAACACACATAGCCTGAAAGATTAATTTTTATCATGTGGCAGAGGTATTGTCTTATTTTTAATCTTTGCAACGATGCTGAGATACATGTTTTTATTGCTCTCTTCTTATTGATAAATAAATTGAGATTCAACAAAGTTAAATAACTCAGAAAAAGGAAGAGAAACTATTGCATGTATACTATAACTGAAAATCTTTTAGTGCAGTATTACAGAAGAGAGTGAATTCTCAGATTAAATCTCTGAGAATTGGGCCCTCTGATTTTGGTACATACAATGCACAATTTTATATGTTGGACAAATAGTAGTAGATTTGAGTACACCACACATTATGTGACTTAGAGTATTTATGCTGTTAAATAATAAAAACTGAGACTCTCTTGGTGAACTCATTAGATGAATGTTTGCAAGTAACTTTGTGCCCGTAACTTTATTCTTAGCTTCAAAACATTTGTACATTTTACACATATGAAAGAATCTTCTTTGGGCTAAGAGCAAAATTATTTCCCACCTTTTCTGGGAAAAACTATTCTTTCACTAAATTTTATTAATTGAATTAATAGTGACTACACTGTCCCCCTAAACTTTTTGTTATGGTGCTACCCATTAATTGTTTACTCAGCTCTTTTCCAAAGTAAACTGGTGAGGAAACACAAGTATAAACGGTAAATACCAGCATTGAGTGTGTGCTGCTTTTACTCATTATCAGCGTAGCAAAGCTATAGTTCAGTGACATTTTGTATCGAATACATATACACAGCATTGGCTTTGACTCATTTATTCATTCAACACACAATTATTAAGCCCCTTATCTGGTGTAGGCACTATGTCTTAATCTATTTTTACATAATAACACAGTAAGTTCAAGAATAGGAATTTTCAAAGGATGAAACAGAAGAATGAAAAGAGAATTTAATTTCGACCGGATATTAGGTACAATTTTCTAGATGAAACCCTGCCAGAGTTCTCGGAGCCAATTAGTATGTTAGCTGGGTAAAATGAGAAGTGGGAACTTGGGAAAGGCAATAGCCGAGGTAGCAGAATGGCAGGAACATAGCCGGGGTTCCTGCTCCTTCCTTGAGCGTGGAACTGTGGTCCCAGAGAAAGGTTGCCAGGAAACGGTACTCTAATGGCGAGAGATGTGGGGGGCAGCAGCCAGGGAGGGAGATGCTATGATGGCCACAAAAGTAGACTGAAGTCCTGGTGGCAAAATGGACAGGGTGTGAAAAGAAACTGCCTCTTGTCAGGAGCGAAGGAAGTTCCACAAAATCACCTGCTCCGTGATTGACAGCATTCCTGTAATGGACATACCATTGCCAGATTTCAACTCTGTTTCCATTAAAGAGTCAAGCAGGTTTGTCCTTAGAGCAGGGAAAGCTACCTAATGTGGCCCACTCGATTTTTATTTATTATAAGTTCTTATAATTTACCGATTTTATTTAAGGGTACATTTTATCATTGACACCAACTTATGGCAAAGTTTTTATTCAGTATTCAGATACGATACAAACTTTCTAATACTGAATCTCCCTGTAAGGATTAAATTGGCAGGGGATATGAATTAGACAATATACATATGAAACTAATGTAATACTGTTCTCAAAGACTGTTCCTAATAATATATGGGGTAATCATTTTGTATGTGACATTCTACTACTATGTTATACATTAATTTATATAATTCCTATAGAAACTATTTGAGACAGAAGAAATGATACTTAATTTACCTATGAGAAAACTGAGTCATAGAAAGAATAAGTAAATTCTCTAGTCTTGTGCAGCTAATAAATTATTAAATAATATTTAAAGATTTAAGGATAGCTTTTGTCATCCTTTACTATATCTTACTAGAGATCAATTCCAGAGCAGTAATGAGTCACAAAAGAAAACAAGTATCTCTCTTAAAGCCATAATATAATATATTTTTGAAGGTAAAGTCTCTACAAATACTGTTCCAAGAGTCCTGCAACTGTTCCATATATATTAGTTAGAGTAATCCTAGGACATGAAAGATTGGATGAATTAAAAATAAAAAAAAAGATTCAATATGCTCATTTACTCTTTTGGGGAAAGCTCAGAATGCTAAAGTTACAAAGAAGATAGATGTTAGCAAAGCAAAAAGTAATGGGAGGGGGTATGGTTAAATTTTGGGTAAAGTAGTCGTTATGTAAAGTATTCATAAGATCATTTGGGATGGTATGAATTTAGCTTATTTTGAATAACCTGAGATCCTTCAGGACTCAGGATACAACTTCAGGGGATGAGAAGTTAAAGAAAGAAAAGAGGATGGAAAAGAGAAGAAAAGGTCCTTAGAGGAACAACAGGACTAGAGACCTGGTCCTGAAACTTGGGGCGTCCCAAAGGTCACGATGCATAGGAAAAATGAACAAACTCATACTACGTTTTATGTTATATTTTAAACCTTTAATATTTTATATTTATATATCAAGAGAAATATTTTATAAAGTTTTATAATGAATATTTTATAAATAAAAGTACATTTAGCTACAATTTCTAATTTTCCCTACATATGTATGTATGGCAAGCTTTGAGATGCCTGTATTATTATATGTGATTTGTGCCTTAGCGTGTGACGGAATTTTACTAATTTTCAAGGCTGTTGCGACAAATCACCACAAACACAGTGGCTTGTTATACGACAGAAATATATTCTCTCAGTCTGGAGATCAAAAGTCAAAATCAGTATTACCGGGCTGAAATCAAGGCATCAGCAGGGCTTGCCTCCTTCCAGAGACTCCAGGTGGGAATTTGTCCTGCTTCTTCTCATTTCGGTAGGCCACTGAAATTCCTTGGTTTGTGGCCACATCACTTTCATATCTGTATCTGTGGCCTTCTCCTCTTCTGTGTGATCAAATCATTCTATGCTCGCCTCTTAAAAGGACACATTTAATTTTATTTCAGGCCTATTCAACTAATGGAGGAAATTTTTTTGCTTTAAAGGACCAAGGATTAGGTCATAGACACTTTTGGGGGATATCAACAGCCTACCACTGGGATAGTTTTGGAAATATAAATACAACACACACACACACACATATATTTCTACATTTGGATTCTCTAAGATACAAATATCATGTGTGAATTTCTTAATATAAGGAAAGAGTAGGTACTAGAATACTAGGGTGGTTTATTAACTAGAGAAACAGGAAAACTGACCCACAGTTGGAAATGGTCTAGGATTCTTGGAGGAGTTGAGTACTATCAAGAATCTCTGCCTCTGATGCTGCCTACACTGCCCTTTAAGTGATGATATTATTTCCCTAAACTGCCTTGTTCCATATTCCTGGATGTCTTAGTTTGAATTACCCCAAAGCAGACTCTCCCACATAACATAGTGTTTTTGAATGCATGTGGGGGTTTGGAATAACTTTCCATGAAGCTCGTGTAGGAAACTAAAGGGAAAACAAAAACAAACCAAAAAACCAATAAAACTAAACAAGGAAGGAAGTAAATTTTATATGGTAAAAGTAATTTTTTTTTTTTTTTTTTTGCAGTTTTTGGCTGGGGCTGGGTTTGAACCCACCACATCTGGCATATGTGGCTGGCGCCTTAGTCCTTTGAGCCACAGGAGCTACCCCAAAGTAAATTCGCCCAAGTTCCATTGGAGATCTCTGAAAAGGAACAGATCCTGTGGCACTCCCAGCTCCCATCAGTTCTTAAGACGTCTACTCTCAAGCAGAGATATCCCTCATCACTTTTAACCCAACACACGTGCATGGAGAGGGCTCTAGTGGCCAAAAACCATTCAGGCAAACAAACATAGGTGTTGTCAAATACCAACCTGTATTTGAGTGTGCCAAGATTATGGTGATTTCCACATGGAGTTGGGTGGAATAGCATCATTATCTACAATTCTGTGGCTATAGCTATTTTTAGCTTTGTATGAAACATGATCTTACTTTCATCATCTAAGACAAAGTGGTCCTTAATCCAATTGACTTTGAAAAATCTTAAGGAAAAAATATTCAGCTGGCATTTGTCAATTTTTAAATAAATTCCAACGGATTTAGGAAATTGGCTCTTGAGAAAAGGGGACAACTCCATCCAGCTGTGTGATCTGAACTTAGTGAAAACAGTTTACAATTAAAGATACATTATAAAATGTTTTTGGAAAAGAGCCACTCTACTTGGATCTGTTTTGTTTACAGACAATAGAAGGAAGTCAACATAGCGAATAGGATGCACAATTCAGGTATTTTATGGGCGAACCTCCCAACTCACTGCAGTTTATCTGGCTTGATGCTGGATGGCAGGAAGCATCTGAGCACATATAAATTGGGCTGAGAAGAGAAGAGGGGGAGGAGGACTAGGCATGCTTTGAGGGTTCAAGGAAAATAACTGAGATTAGGGCATCAAGTTAGTTCTAATAAAAAGGAAGTGCAGGAATAATTAGAGCCACAGGGATAGTTATGGTGAATAAGCAAACGTCGCATTCCTGTAAACCTAAACTATAATTGAGTAAACATGCTATTCCCCAATAGACTCACCGTGTAGACATGTACCGTATACTGGGGAAGAACGGTGATAGTTCTAAGTTCTACCAGTGGTGGTAAGTGAGCTTACTTTTTCTAGTTCCTAGGTGGAAATTAGTTTAAATCCTTGATTAAACTAAACCCATAATTTGGAGGCTTCTATTTCTCTACATATGAAGATTCAGGAGAAACAAAAATTAATAATCCCTATAATAATGAGTCCAAAGTGTCATCTTTCTACTATGTTTTTATTATAGACTTATTGCTGATAAGTTCAAGTTCAAAACTATTCTGACCTTAGCTCACACTCATTTTAAATAGGCCGCTATGCATTGTAGCATCTGAGAAGGTGGTTGTAGGGACCGCAACAATCTTAATTCAGTTTTAATTATTTTTGACTGTAGGAAAATTGAGGATGGACTCACATGTGCCAGCTGTGTAAGGGCAATTTTACAGGGCTTTGCTTTTCTGTAGAAATATTAAGATCTGCTGCTTTTAAATTTTATTTCCATGCTTCTAAGGTTTGCTAGAGAACTTTAATGTTCATGCCTTGGTTTCACAGGATTAAATATTAAACAATATCACTAACTAGATATGGTACATTTACTTTCCAAGTAATTGGATTGTGGATGAACCTGCTGCTACTGTTCATTAGTCTGTAACTTCATAAGATTTTAACTCTATTCTCCTTTTACAACACTACAATTTGGAAACTTTCCATTAGCTAAAAGCAGCTGAAAATAGTTGGATATGGTGTTACATTGCCTTTGGGATCCTGTTTATCAACAAAGGTGTCATGCCATCGGTGTAGAACTATAAAACACAGCACAGGAAATCATTCACAATTTCCGGCCTAAATGTGCATGTCACCGTTAGTAATTTAGCACTAGGTTTACTTTCATTTAAAAATTAGCTTTCCCCTTTTTAAAGTGACGTATGTTCATCATAAAAAACGTAGAAATTGAAGAAAATAAACCCCCCTACAATTCCTTAAAGATAATCATTGCTAATATTCACTTGCTTCTATGTGTATTTGTATGTAGTTGCTATAATTTTCCACATATAAAATCTTTCCTGTTTTCCTTTTAACATTATGAGCATTTTGCATCTTAAAAATTCCTCCTAAGTATAATAGCTGCCTACTCTTTATTTTTATGGGAGCGCCAGGATATAATCGGTCCTTGCAGAGCGTTTGGATTGCTTCCAGTTGTTTGCTGCCATAAATTATGGCATGATAAAAATCTCTGTACATAAATCTTTGTCCTCACTTTTGATAATTTCTTAGGAAAGATTCCCAGAAATGGAATTGCTGGGTCAAAGAGGATGAATATGCTTAAGGTCTCTGATATCTTCCAAATTTGGTTTCATAAAAAGCTTTATGAAATTGCATACCCACCATCAATTTATAACAAGGCCTGTCTCACTGTACCTTAAAGAATGGCATGCGAAAAGTGTTTTAATTGATTGCCCAACACTGGCCCAATATTTGATTGAGTTATGATATCATCAGTAAATGAAATAATATGCATTTCATTAAAATTAAAATTGTGGATTTTATGTTGCAACATTAAACTTATTGATGATATGCTATTAAGTAAAACACATGATATTAAATGGAATATGCTTCATCACGGCAAATATGCAAATAAGTATTTACATAGGAATTACTGGATAAAGAGGATGATCAATTAAAAATAATAATAATAATAGATTTACTTAATAGTTGACAACTTACTGTGAAGTTAATAAACAATAGCAAAACGCTAAGTGGCTTAAAAGTCATTATTTCTTTTTATTTTATAATAGTCACATAGTGAAGAAGGATCTAAAGCTCTAAGATCTTTTGCAAAGATATAATCATCCAGGATGTTGGTGTAATTACAGAATTCAAACACAGGGAAGTTGTTGGTTTCAAATCTACAATTAAAGTAGTAGACTTTCATTTGAATCCCTTAAACAATTTTCTATTTAATAAATCTTATGCTGCTGTTTATTCTTCATAGGAGAATGATTTAAAATGCTATATTTAACATAAATCACAATGAATAACCTTCTTATATTATCTTAGAAAAGAAATGAATCACTAAGCTCCAAAATAAGGAGCTATACATACTTTATACTACAGAGAAAAAAATATTTGGACAAATGTGATATAATAATATTTAACCTATTACTCAATTAAATTCACACAAAACTATAAAGTAGCATACATTCCAGCCAAATTGATGATGAAAAATTAGTGAAAGTTGCTTAGGATTTACCATTTATTGTTTATTATTAAGACTCTAGTATAAATAACTATTGTATCTAACAAATTCTCTACTTTATTGTCATGAATAAAGATATGCATTACAGTGAATAAGTAGGCCAACTCTTCATATAATTAAAGAATTTATTTTTCTAAAGCATTCATTAAAGTTAATATTTTCTAAATTGAAATGATAAAATTAGTTTTTTTATCTTCCCCAAAGAATGTTTATTGATTAACAGGTGGTAGGCCCTATTATGCAAGCTATGAAAATATGACCACATCCAACAAACAAATTTAGCTGCCCTTATCTTATTCTGATATGGAATACGGATAATAAATCATTAAATGTGTATAGATTCTACTTTTATTTTGTGCACAAAGTTTCAAAGAAAGGCATAGCTTCTGTGCTCTTCCTGACCCCAGAGTCCTGAGAGAAGATGTTCTTCCCATAACTTACCAATCCAAATCACTAAGGCAATCTTACCACACAGTTTGCAAAAAAGCAATCTGACCCTAGCCAGCTCCCCTATGTTTTTCTAGGTTGTTCTATTCTATGTTGATAAATGCTAACAATAAAACAGAAAACAGAGATATAAAGTGTTGGAGATAAAATACTGAAATTATAGCCAGGATGCCAAAGAAGGCAACATTGAGAAAGTCACGTTAAAGTGTGTACAGGAAGGAAATAAGAGAACACAGCACAGAAATATGTGGGAAGGGCACTTCAGCCAAATGGAAGTGATCCCGACAAAGAACCTGTGGCCAGGGGCTACAGGCTTGCTTAAAGAGGAGGAGAAAGCTGGTGGACCTGCACAGCATGATTAGGGGAGGGAGATCATAGACTGGAGAAGTAATATCACATAATCACATAAGTAAAATCACATAAGATTTTGTGATTAAGATGATCTTACCCCCAGGTTTATGCCTCTTGTCTTGGTTCGATGATTAATAATGCTATTTCATTCTGAAAAGTGTCATACTCAGTTGAGTAACTCCATGGTAGCAGTAAGGAGTTTGATTTTTACCCTAACTGGGTTTGCCGTTGGCTGGTTTGAGCACGTGGGTAATGGGGTTTGTCCTACACTTCACTGAAAAACTCTGATGGTTCCGTTGACAGTAGACTACAGAGTGGCAAGAGTAGGAAGACTATTGAGGAGGCTACTGAAATGACACAGGATAGATATTGGCACCTCAACCAGAGGTAGAGAGGTGGGGGTACTGGCAAGTGGTTAAATTCTGGATCTATTTAGAGAAGAGCAGAAAAGACAGGTGGACAAATCAGGCTTACGAGTCTGGGATTATACCAAAGGACGTTTTAATACACTTTTTATCTTGAAATATATTCAGATTTATAGAAAGCTTCCAAAAATAGTACAGAGAATTTTAATATACGCTTCACAGACGTCCCCCATTTGCCTCATCATTTTTCTTGATCCATAGGTATGAACACGTGTATGTATGTAAAATTATTATCACTATTTGAAATTATCTAAGGGGAAGCTGCAGTTGTTTATCCCTAAACATTTCAAATAATATACAAGTATTTACTAGGAAAAACACCAAACCACAACAGACATGGGCCTGTCAGTTAAGTTCATGAACTCATACCAGAAAAAGGCCTACAGAGCTCATTGCTGATTAACACTGTGGTCACCTGTGATGTAGTCCCCTTGGGAATTTATGCACTGACCTCAGTGCATAGGCTACCCTTCAAAGCAGTTTTGGAATTCTTCTCCTGAACTGACCATCAGAGCTGTCATATGGCACGCAAAAACGTGCAACATTATTAAACACCACTCAGCAAGACATTGCTACACATTGACATGAGCATAGCTGTGAGACACTGATACACCAAGTTTATGAAATTTTACTGAGTTGTTTGTACAGTGCTTCAAACATAAGTGTATGCTGGCAAGTTTGCAAATTTGTGTCAGACTTCATGAGACGGCAGTTCTGATGGCCATTTCAGAAAGAGTTCCGGCCTCTTTGTCTCTTCATCTACTTCCCTTGGCCATGGAGACCCGTTTACTGTCTCTGGTGACTGTATTACTCTGTGAGCTTGTATCTTGCTCTTACTCTGTAAACCTACTTTTCTCTTCCTCAGTAAACTTTGTTTCATGCTTACCTCTCTGTGGGGTATCTGGTCATTTTTCTACCAAGTGCTCCAAGAACTGAGGACCCAGGTGGTTGCCTGAACTCCTGACATTTTAAGAGATAGGCAGCTGGCCTTGAAATCCAATGCTTTTGGTGATTAATTCTGCCTAGACAAGCCAACTTGCCTTTCACATAAAGACTGTAACTTGAATGACTAGACAGGTGCACAGAAACCAGAAAAAAAGTTCCAAAATTACTTTAAAGAGTGAGCTAGGCACTATTATCAGAGCTATGGGGACCAGCCCCCGACTATACCATGAGTTCTCTCCCAGTGACTGGCAGAGAGGAGAGGATGAGGGTAAAATAAAAAGTCAGGACACAAAGAAAAAGTAGTTTTAGAGAGCTGGGTCAGGGAGATCGACCACTCCAAGCCTGAGGACCAGGGACAGCGGCCTCTCACTCTGAGCTAGCTCCGTTCATATTACACTCATCACTGTTTTAATCATCAGTCTAATGGGGGAAGGCTAAACTCTTATGTCTTGGTTCCTGCTGGGCTTGCATGTTTTATCCATGCCATTTCTTTAACTAACTACATTAATTAGACTGATTTACTTCTTACTATTATTACTCTAAGATCTTAACACAAACAGAGCATGGGACAGGGAACACAGGCCAGGAGCCGGAAGTCAAAGCAGACGCCAATTAGACCACACACACAAATCTCAGGAGTGGCAAATAACCCTCGGAAGCCTTGTGCTTGGATGAGGTGGCTCTTGCCCATGCAAAGATGACAAAAGAAAGGACATGTTCTTCTTCTTATCTTTTCCTGAGAGACTTTTTCTATCTTAACGAAGTGTGGACACTTGTCCTGTCTCCAGTGTGTTCTGCATTCCCTAACTCCCTCAAAGCGCTCACTTTCCTTGAGAGGGCAGCCCTGCTGTGTGAGCCTTGCTTCTCAGCACTGGGTGACTTCTGAGCACCGTCTCTTTCCCTGGGGAGGGGTGAAGCTCTGGCAAGACAGTCTGCTGGAAAACCAGGCTTTCAGGGTGTTGCACTTTGCAACAGGTTTTGGATTTCTCAGTATCGATCTTGTAGTCTGGATGTGTCCATGCTTTTCTCTGATCCACTTCTCTCCTGCCTCTGTTCCTTTTGCCCATGATCTGCAATCACTTTCTTAATTCAGTTTCTAACCTACCTACAGTTAACAATTGACTATTGGTTTCCAGCTTACCAAATCCTTATTTCGAGCAAGGCAAGCACAAGATTGGACTCTTCCCTTAAGTATCCACATGTCTATCCTCAAGAGCATAGCTTCCCAAGAGGAATACTTCCAGGGTAACTGTAGTGACATCAACAATGAGGTATGGAGCACTTTTTTTTCTAGGATGAGTTCACAATCTTAAATATCAGATCTTAAAACTATGTAATCAAAACAGGTCATTAAACTTTATGTGATGCTCTTGTCTTCCCTACAGAACTTATTATTTATATCCAAAAATAATAATGTATGTGGAAGCAAAGTTTTTAAAATGTACTTGGCCCAGATTCCCAGATTGTGTGTTTACTTGTTGTGCATTTTTATTTATTTTTCATTTAGAACAATTCCTTTCTTGCTTATGTCTCTTATGACTTTGCCATTTTTTAAAGGAAATGGTAGTTATTTTGTGGAATGTATCTCATTTTGTAATTGCAAAAATTTCCTCTTGTTTAGATTACAAATTATATTGTATTGTTCTCAGTACTTCACGGAAGGCTGTCATGATGTCAAATTGTCCCATTATCTTAACATTGATGCCTTGGTCCAGGTGGCACATGCAGTTTTTCAACTTCTAGTTGAAATTTAACTCTTCTTTCTTACGTCATTAACAAATATCTTATTACCCAATAATTTTAACATGTATTGATTCACTTTGCCTAAATCTATTATTACCTTTATGGCATTCAAATGGCAATACTAAAGGGTATTGTAAGACAAAACCTTTAAGTCTTTCCTACTTTTTTAGAAGTATTTATCCAGAGCACTATGAACTTGTAGATTTACATTCTAATAAAAAAGTTATAAAGCTTTACCATGTTTTTCCTCCTCAAATAGTTCAGACTTTTCCAGTAAAAAACTCCTTCAAATGTCTTTCTGGAAGGTCCTCATCTTTCTTTGGGACCTTCTTACACTCTGATAAAATCATACCTGACAAGCTTTTTCATTCAATTTTCCAGGCTAAGAACCTGTATACAGAGACGTGCACACACATGCACTCACCCCCAGTGTTCTCACTCGGTCAACAAATGTTGGAAGCCATTGGATTTTAGAATCAAAATAGAGAAGAGGATGGTTGCCTTGGGAATTGAAACATGATCACATGAGGAGGGTGGTTCATATACATAGAGGCTACAATGCTGTCTCTCAACTGAACTAAAGAAGGAAAATTGCATTCAGTTGACTGAGGTCTCTCTCTGCCAAACGTCTGGGTTTTTTGAGGCATATTTTGAGACTTGTGCCAATCACAAAGTGCCAGTTATTCATTCATCTCTGATTCTGTGCCAATGAAGACAGATTTGTGTCTCCGGATCATATTCAGAAGCTGTGTTTTATTTGTTTTCATTATTCTGGCAAGAAGTTTTTCCCATCACCCTCTGTTCTTTATGTTCTTCCACTCTGCTCCACCAAACTCTTGCCTTTATGAGATTCCCAGAACTCTTGAGGCCCTACTGTAATATATGGCTTCTATTTTTTACATAAATAACTTTGGAACAGATGCTTTTTCTAAGTTGGGAAGGGAACATACTGGCATATTATTTTTGAGGGAGAAATTAAATATTATTAATATTGCTAATTATATTTAGCAAAAGAAGTATTAATTTTTTTCTGTAAGTTTGCTAAATCATAATTGCTATCCCAGGACCAGTAACTATAAACACAGTCTCTTACTTTGTATTAACAATAGATAAAAAGCAAAAAGAATTTTACTTGTAAGCACAAGAAAAAATCATTTAAATGGAATAGAGAATATTGGTCTCACATTGTGCTGAAGCTTCAGGATGAAAATTTCAAAACAAGACAAAGAACTAAGGTTAAAAAAGAAAGGAAGGAAACATGACGGGGGGAGGAATGGAGGGAGAGAAGAAGGAAGGAATGATGAGTTCCTGTCCTCTTCCTTAATGATTACTAAGAATAGTCTTGTTACTATGTCACCTCCTCCTTTGATTGTCCTCCTTTTAATAGTGTCTGTCTCTCTCTCTGTCTCTCACACTTATCTCATAGTAAGTTCGTGAATATAAAGTCATGTTTACCTATATTATCTCTTAATATAATTTTTTATGTGACAGGAATGGGAATGAAAATAAAATTATATCAATGCTGATGGCTCAAATGTAAGCTTATTTCTTATTATCTCCAGTTTGATAAATCAAGTAAAAATCCCTTCATGTTAACTTCCCAATGACTTGTGATATTAAAAACAAGAAAAATAATTAGGGCGGTACCTGTGGCTCAGTGGGTAGAGGGCCAACCCCATACACCAAGAGTGGAGGGTTCAAATCCAGTCCCGGCCAAATGGCAACAAAAAATAGCTGGGCATTGTGGTGGGCGCCTGTGGTCCCAGCTACTTGGTAGGCAGAGGCAAGAGCATTGCCTAAGCCCAAGAGCTGGAGGTTGTTGTGAACAGTGATGCCACGGCTCTTTATGGAGGGTGACATAGTGAGACTCTGTCTCAAAAAAAATGAAAAAAAAATAAAAACACACAATCGATGCCTATGTTTAAGACATGAACTTCCGGTTTACTCATTCCTACATTATATTAAAATTACTTTTACTCTTTTGACAAATTTAAGAAGTATTTTGACTTAACAAGTTATTTTAAGATTTTGTCTGAAAGTTATAGTCTAAGTCATAACTTAAAATCTATAATTTTCATGCATTCAGTTAGTTTCAAAACATTGAAAAATTTGATTTTTTTTTTGCTGTACAACAGGCAGATGTTCACAATATTCAAAATAAGCCATAATTATTTTGGCGTTAAACAGATTGAAATAACAAGGTATTTGGATAAAAAATAATACCAAAAGAAATGTAGTTACAAAATAATTTATATTTTATAAATAAAAAAATAAAAACATTTAATTCTTCAAAATAGTGAGAAATGCAAATCCTTCTGCTAGCTGTCTAGAAATTTTAAAGTGATTATACTTTACTGCTCATGAAAGCCAAATTTCAATGGCTAATAACTTTATTTTTAGAGTTATGGTAGCACACTTAATTTGTGAATGTTCAAGTTTTATGAAGTTAATTTATAGATTTTATTACCTGTGGCTTTTTAAAAGTAAGTAAACCTGGAAAATAAATGTTTTTATTGGAAAATAAACCACTTCATGCTGGAACCAAGATTGTAGGATTTGATAAGGTGAAAAGTAGTGTAGATAGATGAAAAGTAGAGTTGATTAAAGCTCATTTTAACTTTGATAAAAAATAAATTCCTTTAAAGAGATTTATTTCTGTGCTTATACACCAAATCAATCACCAGAGTAATAGATCGTATATCATATATGGTAATGCAAGTTTCTTTGATTCTTAGAAGACATTTTTGTGTTGTAATAGAACCCTGTTAGATAGAAATTATATGTGTATATGTTTATGTATGTATGTATGTATATATTATTGTTGATATATTCATATACTTTTTAAGATATATTAATTATATGTGCATATTCAAATGTAGGGACATACATGTGTTTATGTGTCAATATATATTCATATGTATATATGTAAATAAGGCATATGAATATATATGCAGAGATATGAATTATGTCATATTATAAATGCATACAAACATTACCTAACTACCCACTTGTGTCTTAAAACCCCATCTGATTTGTACCTTAAATCCCTTCAGCATCCTAACATCACATCCTTTAATGCACAGTTATCACAATGAATAAATCCTTTACCTAAAAAATATCATGTTTTGGCACAACCAGAAATTTAAGAAAGAATGTGCATGACTGATCAAATGACAAAAATGATCAAATGATAAAAATTTTATTAGTCAGTCTCTCATGATTTCGCCTATGATATTTATGTATGCCTAGAAACACTACAAGTGTGTTTTAATTTTTCCTAAAAGTTGCTTTTCTATGTTGACATTTTCACCCTGGAAAAAAGCCACACTGCACTAAATTTTGCTGCAAACTGGTTCATCTAAGTTTATCTATAAAAATATTCTACCTAAAGTGTTCAGAAATAGGAACACAATAATATATTCCAACCATATACCTGAACTCACCCCCCCAAAACCTAAAGAAATTCAAATGCAAATATAATTTAAAAAAATAAACAGGCCCAGAGGGGTGGTTCCCTCCTGTAACCCTAGCACTCTGGGAGGCTAAGGTGGGAGGTTCACTTGAGCTCCTCTGAGCAGTAGAGACCCCATCTCTACTAAAAACAGAAAAAAACTACCCAGACATGGGTGCATGTGCCTATTGTCCCATCCATTTGGGAGACTGATGCAAGAGGAAGGATGGCCTGAGCCCTGGAGTTTGAGGTTGAAGTGAGCTATAATTTCACTGCACTTCTGCAGCAGTGATAGAATAAGAAACTTTATCAAAAACAAAAAACAGAACAAAGGAAAAAAACATATCACAAACATGTGCCTACATTTCTTTCCTTATATTTTTCAGTTAGGTATATTTATAAAAAGAAACTCGGCTGACTGGTGTTTATAGCTCTGTATGTTGTGAACCCATAGGCTTTGCCCATGTTAGACCTGACTGAATGCTATTTTTGTATAGACAGTTTGAAATTATAAAGTACTAAATGTAAAATCATTTTAAGACTATTTAAAATATATCCTCTTTTAAAGCAACATGTGGATGAAGTTTTACTATTAAAGTGAGTCTGACTGTTGCTTAAATTGGGGTAATCAGTTGTATATCTTAACTTAAATTTTCTATATTTCTATTACTTTTCACTTTGTCCCACATATTTTATATTTCTTTATTTCCTAACTTTTCTTCTCTTAATATTAGTCAATTTTTAATTTTCCATCTGGTGTTCTATTAGTTTATTAAGTACACAATTTTTCTTCTTATCTTAAGGTTTACCCTAGATTACAACATAGATTCTTGACCAATTATGTCTTAATATAAAGAAATAATGTTTTAGCACTAAACAGCTAATCTTGTTGACAGTCCCTTGCATTTTACAAGTTACTATTTTCTTGCTGCTTTGAAGATTCTTTGTCTTTTAGAGTTCACTTCTAATGACTTAGTGTCAGTCTCTTTGAGTGGATCATCTTAGAGTTGACTGAGAGTCTTGGATGTGTATATTCATGCCTTTAATCAGATCTGGGAAGTTTTTGGCCATTATTCCTTCAAATAGTCTCTCTGCTACTTTTTCTTTATCTTATCCTTTTGGGAATCCCAGAACATGTATGCTGGTTACCTTGATTGTATCTGACAGGCACTTTAGGTTTTATTTCTGTTCTTCACACTCTATAAGTTTAATTGTTCTTTCTTCAAGCTTACTGAGTCTTTCTTCTGCTTGCCTATATCTGTGTTTCAATACCTCGAGTAAATATTCAATTTCAGTTATTATTTTAGCTTCAGAATTTTTTGGCTTCTTTTAAAATTTTCTATCTCTTTATTACTATTACATTTTGTTCATATGTTGTTTTATTGACTTTTCCCACATCTTCCTTGAGTGCTTTGAGCAGCACCTATTAGACAGTGGTTTTAAAATCTTTGTCTAGCAAGTCATCATCTGGTCTTTCTTGGGGACAGTTTCTCTTGGCTTATTAACTTTTTATTTTAAATGAGTCATACTTTTCTGTTTTCTCTGTATACCTTGTGATTGTTTTATGGTTGTTGAAATTGGACTTTGAATCTAATAATGTAGTAATTGTGTGTGGAGGAAATCAGATTCTCACTCTTCCCCAGAATTTGCTGATGTTTGTTTTGTGTGGGTGTCTGATTTAGTCTGTGCTTGGGATCAGCCTGAGGTATAAACATAGGTTCTTCCCAGATCTTTTTGTTTTTGCCTTTTCTTGAGCATTCACTATCACTTCCTAATTTTCTTTATATATGTGGTTGTTTTAAATGACCTTGACTTTTAAATATGTGGCTCCCTAATATCATGACTGCATGAATGATCAAGTGAGACACAGATTGACTATACACACTACAAAAGGGGACGCTAACCATACGTGCAGGATAGCCCCCAAGCACTTCTTGCAGAGTCCTTTTATTGAGAAGATGCATAATGGGTGGAAAGATTACTAAGCAAAGACATGCAGGGGCTGTGTGCTCAGGGAAATGATCTCACAGGTGCCAAGAAAGTATGTACTCAAAGAAATGATCTTCAAGGGTGGTAAGGGAATGAGCTCCAAAAATACTACATGCAATTTTTCTCCACTAATCCTTCAAGGAACTGCCATAAAATGCTTAATGTTTAACATTAGCCTTACTACTACAGGACTGAATTTTGCTCCTCTAGGATTACTGAGTTACTTGCTGGCTTGCCTTCCAAGTCACAAGAGATTTCCAGGCTTGCCAGGAGAACGTCTTATTCTTAGTAATTCCTCAGATGAGTTATGATATTGGTGGCTGTTGTAGAAAGTATAATGTTTAATCCTCTATACCCTAAGGTTAAAAAAAGAAAATAATAAAGGGATACTAGCCCTTTAAAATTCCTGGAATTTGCTTCAACTGAAAGTGGAGGGGCCTGCAACTGTTCGGGGAGGGATGCGACAATGTCTTCCGACCTATGTGTCTTTACCTCCAAGTGGAGAAGCAGCAATCACCAATCAGAATATACACCTCAAGTTTTTGGAGAACAGGGTCTTTATTGCTCAACCTGGCTCCCACAAGCCACCTACCAGCTGTTTCAGGAATGTGTAGATGACTGTCTGCTCTGGGTCAGGGCCATGTATAGCTTCTATAAGCTAAAATTGACCAAAATTAATTGAAGTTTGTCCCCCTGAGATTTACTCTGTAAATTCCAAGTTTTTTATAAACTTCAGAGTTCCAAATTAGTTATGTCAGACAGAAACTATAATTTTTGCCTAGATGTGGAAATGGATTCCTGGTCATTCCTGGATGGTGGATTTCCCATTCCACCATCTTCCCAGAATACTCTCCTCTTGCCTTCATATTGAAGAATATTTTTGTTGTTTATAGAATTTTAGATTGGCAGTTGTATTCATTTAAAATGACTTCCTGCAATGTCAGTTTTGTGCTTTCGTGTTCATTGCTTCTATTTATTGTTGTTCCTTTGAAGATAATGTCTTTGTTCCTTTGGTGTTTTAGAAGATTTTCTCAGTCTTTTTGTATTTCTTTTACATTAAGTTATATGCACCAGGTGTGGCTTTCTTAAAATTTATTCTAATTAATTTTTATAACAATATTTTTATAGCTTAATTTAGTGATAAAATTGGGATACAACATCATACATATTTTCGTATACAATTTCATGAATTTTGACATATAGATACATAAAACATTAGGAATCAAGATAAAAGACATTTCTGTCACTACCAAAAGTTTCCCAAACCCCCTTCTAATCCATTGTTTACTACAACCCAGTTTCTTGGAAACCAGTGGTGTGGTTTCTATTACTGTTGACTTTATTGCATTTTTTTTATTAATTGATATCTGTATACATTAATGCAAACATGGGGTACATTGTGCTGTTTTCATATACAATTTGAAACACTTTCATCAAGCTGGCCAACATAAATTTCATGTCATTTGCTTAATCATTGTATCATTTTATGTAATTTCATACCACTGGAACCATATATCTCTTTTGTCTTTTTATTCATTCTCAGGTTTATAAGTGTATATTTAACTTGCCAGCTTCAAAGTCATATCACAGCACTTCAGCTTAGTATAGGAACCTTTAAATAGTGGACTACTTTTATTCTCCTGGTCTTTCTACATTAGTTATGGATTTTGTTTTGTATGTGCTATGTGAGATCTGACAATTATGTTTATAAACTTGCCACAGTGTCCTTATGGCAGCACTGTACAAACAATATAGTAAGGTTTCATATCCTAGGAATATCAGTGTCTCATGGCTGTGTTCATGTTGATGTGTGGTGGTGTCTTGCTGAGTGACATTCATTAATGGTGTGTAACTTTGTGTCATGAGAATATCAGAACTTGACTTGGAGCAAGGAGTAAATATTATATTTCTTGTTAAACTTGGGCAAGAGCAAAAATGAAATTAAGAACTTATTATTCTGAGTTTATTGGGAGAATGCCATGAAGAAAACAATAATGTACAAATGAATTAAATGTTTTTCTGAGGGGAGAGAAAGTGTCACTGATGAAAAGAGGTCAAGGTGACCAGAACTGGTGAAAATATTGCTAAAACTTATTGAATTGTACATCAAAATTACTGGCTGACTGTGAGAAACATAGCAGACCAAGTAACTTCAATAGAAAAACAGGAAAATATTAACTGAAAATCTTGGCATGCGAAAAGTGTGGCTTTTGTATTCTAACAATGCACCAGCTCATGTGGCACTTTCTATGAAAGAGTTTTTAGCCAGTAAACCAATAACAATATTGGAACAAATCTCCCTACTCACTGGATCTGGCTCCTAATGACTTTTTCCTTTACTTTAAAGATAAAAGAAATATGGAAAAGAATACATTTTGATGAAATTTAGATTATCGAGGGTAATGCAACAATAATTCTGATGGTCATTCCAGAAAAGAAGATCCAAAATTGCTTTGAAAGCCGGTGGTCTAGGTGCTAATATCAGTTCACAGCTGCATAGCTTCTCAAGGGGGGGTATTTCAAAGATGACTGTAGTAATATTCAGCAATGAGAAACACCTGTAGCACCTTTTTCAGGATGAGTTTGTGAACTTAATTGTTAGACCACATGAACTCCGTGATGTACTGTTACTACTTTTGAGAAATCAATGAGCTTTAAAGAATGTTAATAATGTGAAAAATGTACCCATACTTTTACCATTTTCTGTGCTCTTCATTTGTTTTTGTGGATTTGTGTTTCCATCTGTGATCATTTCCCTTTAGCTTGAAGGTCATTCTTTAGCTTTACTTTCATGTAGGGTTGTTGATAATGAATTCACCCAAGTCTTTTAAGTCAGGAAATGTATTACTTTATTCCTTCATTTTAAAATTAATTTTCACTGTGTACTGATCTTAGGTTCAATTGTTGTTCCCTTGCCTGGTTTATCCTGTTTCTGATAAGAAATCAGCTGTAACTGTACTATTATTTCTCTATATAATGTACCATGTATGCTTCTTTTAAGATTTTATTCTTATTGGTGGTAAATAAGGTTACTATAATCTACTTTGTTTTGTTTTTCTTTGTGTCTTATGTCGGAAGTTTATAGAATAAAAGAATATGAGAGATATGAGAGTTAGATAATTATAACAAATTTGTAAAGTTTGACAATTATTTCTTAAAATATGCTTTGTTGCTTTCTCCCTTGAAGAATCCAATGCTCATATGTTAGACCACTTGACATTATTCTGCCTGCCACTGACATTGTCTCTTTTCATTTATTTTTAAGCTTTTTAGCTCTTATTTTAAGTTATTTGGATTCTAATTGTATGCTTTGATGTTAATAATTGTCTTTCTCACATTGCCAGATCTCTTGGTATCCAATAAAGTATTTTTTTTTCATATTTGAAAATGTCATTTTTTACTTATAGAAGTCTGTTTTGGATATATTTTTACATTTTTTATATTTCTTTTTATAGCTCATTCTTTCTTCCACCTTCCTAAACATATATATTCCATTACCTCTATCATATCTATTTTTAATGTCTCTATCTTTAAAGTATATTGTCAGTGACATCTCTCATTATTTTTTTCCTGATTAATATTTCTTCTCATTATAAGTCACAGTTTCCTCTGTTGTATATTTCTTATTTTTTTTTTTACCATTTGCTAAACAGTATGAATTTTACACTATTTATGTGAAGTTATCTTTATTTCTTTAACTATTTTTGGCCTTTGTTCTGAGATATAGTTACATGACTCACAAAATGTTTTTCTTTTGAAATTTTGCTCTAGACTTTTTAAGGTAAGTTCAAAGTAATTTTTATTCAAGAGCCAATTTGTTCCCACTACAGAAATAGTCCCCTTCTGAACACTCTACTCTTTGTAATAAGATGTATTTTGCCTGCCTCCGTAGGTAACATAAACAATTACTGTTTCTGTACTAACTCTGAGTGTCATTTCACCTCCTTTGTAGTGATTTTTTTCATCTAATTTTGGTATTTTCAACACATGCATAGATAAGTGTTCAGCAAACCTCCAGAATTCTCCTGTGAAGAAGGAGATGGAGGATGAGGTGTTGTGTAGGAAGAGGCTCAGTCTATACCACAGTTATAAGATCATTTTACCTATGTTGATGAGAAGTCCTCAAAATGTGCAGTAATTGCCCTTAATTTGTACCCGTGCCTTACTCAGTAACTGGCTAGAAGAGCTGAGTATAAGTGTGTGTTACAATAACTGCCATAAGAAACCAACAAAAGAGAAGGAGAAATTACCAGCTATTCTCCCTTTAGCAGAAAATCTGTGAGGAACATATCCTTGGTCACCAACAGGCTCTTTTCTCTCAGCATAGTCAACTTGTTTTTTTATAATCTTCCTTGATTTCCTACAGACCTGTGTAGATATAGACACACATTGGTCTACAGTATATAGAAAAGAGAAAAAGGCAGACAGAGCAACTATGGACTTTTACATGTCCTTAGAATAAAGATTGGTGGAATAAAACTAGTTCATGAGGGTGAAAAGGAAGAAGATAATACCACGTTGGAATGTTTTATAGTTTCATCTTCAGTTACTACAAGTGATGCATATAATTCAAAACATGATTTTTCATTTAGTAATTCAGCATTATTTAAGCTGACTCTATAATTAAGACACACACAGAAACTATATTCAATTTGAAAAGGACAAGTATATTTTCAAATGTTTCAAGGATGTCATGTAAGAATATTTAAACTTTTGCATATTAAAATGAAATCAAGTATGGAAAGTTACATCAAGATACATTGTTAATCAAGATAAGGTTTAACTTGCTAAAATGTTCAGTAATTAAATTTTTTAAGTATTGCCATACTTTGCTGAATAGGTACTTAATTTAACTAAAAAATAAACAAACTAAACAATCATTTATAAAGATCATGGGGATAATTGCTTCTTTGTTTAGAATTAGAATGTGTAATCAGAGGTCATTTAGGGACAAAGGAATCTTCCAAGTGTAAATTTCTCAGATCTGATCCCTCTCAAACCTTCATTATAAGATATTTAGTGGTCCTCCAACAATATTTGCCCAGCAACTGTATAGCCCTTCATGTTGGAATGGTACTGAAGAGTTTATTGAAACTTTTTGAAAATGTCTCTGTCTTCAGAGCATTTAAAATTCCCTGTCAGTTAAATTAAATTTCTCCCTGAGTTCTTTTGTCCTTCTCTTTTCTCCATACCATCACTCCTTCCTCCATTTTTTATCCATCATACATGATATCATGACATGAATTACTGTAATACCAGGATGGTTTGTAAATTTACTATGTGGAAATAGCATTTTGTATTTTCTTGTATGCACTATTAAGGAGTCTTTAGAAAATATTAACCAGTACGATGTAAGCATTCCTAATTGTATATGAAATCAGCACATTGTACCCCCTAAATGCATTAATGTATACATGATCTACCTCTTCTTGATTTAATAAAAAAAAGAAAAGAAAATGGACATCTGAAAGATCAAAATAAGAGCCATACTTGTGAATGTATTTTGATACTACAAAACAATCTATCAATATGCTCCAACCTGTGCTAAACCTCCCCTCTGATACATGTATTTCAAATGAATATATACAATGTGTTGTTTTAATAATCGAGGTCTGGAAAGACTTCAGTCCCATTGCCATCCTTCACATTTAAATAATTGACGTGTTGTGATTTGTGCTTGAATTTTTAATTGTTTCTTTTTATCTCCTTTTGTAATTTTAATAAAATTTAGCTGGCAATTTATGTAGTTTGAAATGCCTGCTTGAAGTAGTTCTCAGACTTATTTTTCAAACAAATGTGGCTTTTTGTTGCTAATCTCTTTTTTGTCTGTTGAAACAAACTAAATTAGCTCTTCTCTTAGCATGGAGTTTAATCTTTACAACAAAACACTTCTCAATACATACTTTTTATCATTGTTCTTTTGATAATCCTCAATTTTAATTTTAATATTTCTCTTGGCAGTAGTGAATTATTTATTGGTAGAATTATTATCAATTTTATTTTTAACACTTAACTGTGGACTAATATTTCAGTTCTCAGAGCACTGCAATCTCTTATCTTTCAGTTCTCTTCCCAGAGTCAAATATTTCTGTCTTAATAATTTGTGGGACTATTAAGACTGAATGTGTTTCAGTACTTAAGAGAAATGTTTCTGATACAAGTAATTCTTGTCACACTTGGCATATAATTGACACATGATATTACCAAATAAATGTTACCTGGTCTGTTGCCTGCTGGGGCGCTTCTGCAATACTCATAACATCAAAAACTGTTAACATTTTTAAATTTGAGGTTTATTAAGGATCTATTTTGAGCCAACAAAAATCTTTTTATTTTAATTTGCACTCTTCTTGAATTCGTTGTGTACTAAAGGATGAGTTTTATTTGAAAACTCATAAAGATGCTCCCCTTATGAGTTTTCAAATAATAATCTTAAAGTTTGCTGAAATAATTTGATTTAAAAAAAAAAAAACCTTAGGAATCTATATGTTGGTGATAGGGAAGTCCTATTTTCATTCTCACTCTTGCAATTCCATGCTCAGCCAGGCACATTAGAAGCTCTTCGAGTAGACTTCTTACTAGCTTTGTGAAGACTGAGAAATTATGCTCATCTAAGACTAACTCTGTGGGAGGCTAATTTTGAGGTGAAACCTCCCTTCTTTACTCTCCTTACATCTCCCCACTTGGGAAGTGAAAGCTGTACTATTCTTTTTGATGCCTGAATTTACTTTCCATTCCCCAACTAGTCCAGCTGCTGTCTACAGCATGAAGCTATTCTATGGCATTCGCAGGCTGTGCTGCAGATAAATAAAATTTCTTTTCCACAGTGACCCAAGGACTTTCTGACTTTTAGAGTCTTTCTTCTCCGAGCTTGTTCTTGCGTGCTGTTGCACCAGCCTTAATAATCTAGCCTGCATTTGGAGTCACTGATGCTTTCTGCAATTCTGCTAGCGTTGTTATGAGGCTATCAGGATTCTCCCTGTGAGTCACTGTCTCTATCACATACTAGTCCTTGGGAATCACACAAATGTCCTTTCCCAGAATGCTGGGAGGCCTAATAATGCATCTAACTCTAGGATTATGGATAATTGTTTTTCTGTATATCTTGGCATCTTTCTTCTTCTTCTTTTTTTTTTTTTTTTTTTTGTGTGTGTGTGTGTGTGGAAGAGACATTCTTAAATCAAGAATAAAACAAAAAATCAGGAATTTCAACCAAGTGTCTGACTTTCACTATCCATTCAATGCTAGGTTTTAAGCTTACAGAAACATTTCTGGACAGGTCTGGCTATTTTTAAAAATATCACACTCATGATATTTTGATATCTAGAATAGAGACATGGTGTCATCAGAAAGAATGATTATGTGGCCTTTAACCATGCAGTCACTTTAAATTTTTTTGTGGAAAATAATACAAAAAAGGCATCCTTTGTGAAAGTGGAAGAAAGGTTGCTTGCAATGTGACAGGTAGAAAACAGACTGACGGAGTCAGGTGCGCTCCCCAAGTGTAAACTGCCAACAAACTGTCAACTGCCAAAATGAATTAGACTCTCAGACCAAGGAGGCATCAAATATTAAATGTTTAAACATTTAGAAACTTCACTAAGACATCTAGTCATGCTATGTCTCCTGGCATGTCCCTGCCACACACTTAGTGCTGTCCAAAAGTAAGAAAAATAAAGACATATTCTTTATCTTGCATGAATATTTTATCAATACGCTTCTGATATTGAGAGAAACAGGGAGAGAGGGAGATTGTCATGTGCAATACCACTTTCATTTTGATTAAAATTGTCTATATTTTTCAACTTTTTGTTTTTAAAGCTGTATGCATCTTCTGTGATATGTCCTTTTTTATGTTTAATATCACTGACAGATATATATAATTCATGCATCTAAACACGATTATCACTTTGGGTGACTTCTGAACCTGATAATTGAAACTAACTCCTGATATTGGAATTGATTCCCAGAATATTTTCCTATCCTTTCCTCCCTCTGTGCCACATTTTATCTCTATTACTTAATAATAACACCTTTGGTTCTCCAAAGGTATGCCATTTTCTTCCTATCTTTCCATTTCTCTGCTTATATATTTCTCTTTCCTTTCTGTCTTTTATTCCTGTAGCACAGTGGTTCTCAAGCTTCCTAATGCCGCGACCCTTTAATCCAGTTCCTCATGTTGTGACCCCAAACCATAAAATTATTCTCATTGCTGTAGCATTTATGTGTCAGTTGTGAAATGGACAAGTTTAGGAAGGACTCATATATGGGCTGGCCAAACAGTCAGCACTTTTTCCTCTATTGAAATCAGCCAAGCAGACTAATTGGTAAAGTAGCTTAATAGTTTTTTTTTTTTTAATTAATTAGCAGGATACATCCCTATGGTCTCTTGCCAACATCTGGTGAAGAAAAGATGTTCATAAGCTTAATGTGGTTCTTCTGCTGTTGCTGAAATGATGAGTGTAAATAATACATACTTTTGCACCTGCCACTTCAATCTTGTGACACTCAATGATTCCCCTTTCAACTGGTGTTGTAGGGACATTCTGTCACCTAAAGGATAGCAAGGGGTTGGGTCCTTTTCTCTGCTACATATGTAGGTTATTATGGAGCTTTTAAAAAAATTTCTCCTTAGTCCTTTCTTTCAACCATAAAGAATATGCAGTACTTGAATTTTCTTGAATCCTAGAAAAATGATGAGTTCCACCATCATTATAACTGTTCAAACATTTACTTTATAAAGGAACTACGAAACAAAATGTTAAGTTGCTAAGCACAGGATTAGTTGAATCAGGCATAGCCTAAAGTTTAACATACTGTTATGTTTATTTTCACTGTTTTTGGAGGTGGACTTTGTAATTTGTGGATAGTTTTTCATGACTGAATCTTTCCATTTGGTTTTCATTAAACATCTGTGGCTCTTTTCCTTCTTTCCTTTAACCAATATGACCTGATGACGTAGTTCCATCTTCAATAATGTCTTTCTTTGCGTGTTACTAAAAACAACTAGAAACCTATACTTTCTTCTTCCATAACATATGTCACAGCTTATAATGCTACACTTATTTATAAGTTTATGTTACATTGCCTCCTCCAAGACTGTAAGATTTTTCAAGATAGCAAAATTGCCTGGTTATTATAAGTACATACATTTCATTAGTGCCACATAGAGGTGTTCATTAATTATTGAAATAGTAGGTAATTCGGTGGCTATCTGAATATTCTTTTAGATTATATTTGGCCTAGCTGCATCATTTAGGGGCATCCAAAGAACTTGAGACTATCAAAAAGGTTTGGTCTAGTCAATCTTTCATAAGAAAATTATAAAATGAGTCATTAGTACAGTTCATGGAACAAAATAAGCCCTCAGCAAATCTTTTCCTTTTAAATACAGGTCAGAGATATTTGCCAAGTAATCTTTCTGTATGTTTGCGGAGTTTTCAGTTTCTCGCTCACGTCCCTAGTTGCCTATTTCTCTTCTATTTACATCTTCATTGGATCCTTCAGATCCCACTAGCCTCAAAGGTGGCCATGTTAATTTCCTCATCTATTCCATTCCCAGGTAAGGAGCTTTGTTAGAAATGTACCAGGCAGAAGAAAAGAATTTAGAAACAAGCATAGAAATGGCACTTTATGCCATAAAGAAAAAATATCACGAAAAAACTGTTGTCTAGTGATACAAGAAAAAGAGCAAAAATCCCATTACCAATTAAGAAAAAGCTTTAAAATTTTATGACCATTTATGATTTTCCTGAGATGTTTCTTGTTTTATTTGTTTTGTTTTTAGGAAAGACAATGTTATCATGCTCTTGAGAAAACCATCAAATCTCTGAGAAGTTCTGCAGATTACAGGAAAGAGTGATTATGGAGATAATCACACATAGTACCAGACATTCAATAATCAGATTTACTGAATAACTTCTAGTATATAAAGAGGTCTAGTTGATATGTAGACAAATAGATAACTCAGGTCACTTACTGTCGTTTGTTAACCCTGAGGTTACGTATGTACCTCCTTAATTTTTTCTTTTGTTGTTGTTGGCATAGCTAGCTGTCCATATTAATATCTTTGAGATCTACCAAAGCAAAAAGGAGAGGGAAAAACAAATACTTAACTTTATTTTGTAGAGGTAAATGGCAGACTTAAATAAACAGTAAACAACCAGACCAAAGATTTAGGTGTGGCTAGGTCTGGCAGTTCCTGCCTGTTTATCCTGGCTCTTTGGAAGCCCAAGGCTGGAGGGTCACCAGAATCCAGGATTTTAAGACTTGCCTAAGCAATATAGGGAGACCACATCTCTCAAAAAAATAATAAAAAAAGAGAAAGAAAGAAAGAAAGAAAGAAAGAAAGAAAGAAAGAAAGAAAGAAAGAAAGAAAGAAAGAAAGAAGGAAAGAAGGAAAGAAAGAAAGAAAGGAAGGAAGGAAGGAAGGAAGGAAGAAAGAAGAAAAGAAAAAAAAAATTGCTCAGTGTGGTGGTGTGCACCTGTGGTCCCAAATACTCAGGAGGCTAAAGCAGAAAGATCTCTTGAACGTGTGAGTGTTAATGATTCATACACCTTGAAATTTCTCAAAAATTCAAGAAAAAATATTTTAGATATGAATGTCTTTCTATATTCAAATGCGAGATCATCAGCTACAGAATTAAGAAATAAGACTAGGCTTGGTACCTGTAGCTAAGTAGTTAGGGTGCCAACCACATACGTCAGGGCTGGAGGGTTGGAACCTGTCCTGGGCCTGCCAAACAACAATGACAACTACAAGGAAAAAAAAAAAAAGCCTGGCGTTGTGGTTGTGGCAGGCACCTGTTGTCCCAGCTATTTGGGAGGCTGAGGCAAGAAAATCACGTAAGCCCAAGAGTTTGAGGTTGCTGTGAGCTGTGACACCACAGCATTCTACCAAGGGTGTCATAGCGAGACTGTCTCAAAAAAAAAGAAGAAGACTAGAGTGTTAATATCTAGCAATAGCATGGGAAGCAGGTTTTATACAAAAAACAGTAAGATGACCAGTCTTGGAAAACCTATTAATAAGTACCCCAGACTATTGGCCAAAGAGAAAAATACATGGTCATAGGGGTTGATGCTGACATGACATTTGGTAAAGTCAAACATCTAGGCCTTATCTCTAACTTAACAACATACAATTAAAAGTATATTTTACCTCTCAAAATGGAACAAATAGAAAGTAGAATATAACATTATTGTAACAGCTAGAATATTTGTATGTTTGGGAATTTTAAGAGCTGTAGTTAGGAATTATAAGCAAATGGAAAAACAAAAGAGTATGGTGGCTGCAAAGTTACATAGAAATTAATATTTTTTTCTAACGACAAAAAATAGTAACTATTATTGTTCTTAAAATATATCTTCTAAATTGTGTGAACAAATACAAAATAGTAAAATGCATGGGAAAAATGTAGAAGAAATGTTTATTATGCAAATAAAGTCAATATAATAACATAAATAAAAAATGAGCTAAAGAAAGACATAATTTTTTCTCAGATCAGAGCACTCAATAGAATAAATGTATTTTTTCTCCCAAAGCTATAAAGTTAATACAGTGCTACAGAAGTAAATGATGTTAAAATTTATTCAGAAAATCCACAAGTGAGAATACCCAGTAACACTTTAAATTAAAAGATGAGTGCAGAAGTGGTTGTATAGATATTAGCATGAGCTATCAATTTAGAGTAATTAAATATATATTACTTACTAGCACAACAAAAGCAAACTGTATGAGTTAAAAATAACAAAAATGCAGACTTTAGACAACTGGATATGACCTAAGTGAGAAAATTAATAAGCTATATCTTGACACATGTATCTTTATACATGTATGTGTGTGTGTGTGTGTGTGTATGTATATATATAATGTAAAAGATAAAATTCATGTGTATCAAATAACTTAATGTGAAAAAAGAATGATAAGTTATTAGAATAAAACATGGTTAAACATTTTTAAGATTATAATAGAAATATTTAAAAATGTAATATAAAAATCAAAGATCTTTCAGGAAAGTTGTAAGTTAAAACTTACTTAAGGCCCATCAATAGCAAAATAAAATTCAAAAATACCTTAAATATTGAGGTTAACATTCTCAATATACAAAGAGTCTTTTAAAAAAAGTTTATTAACCATTTGCAATCTTATTCATTTATAATACTAGTAAATGATAGAAAATACATTATTTAAAAACTTACTCAAGATTAGAAATAGTTAAAGCAATATAAGATGGTCTTTTTCCAACCTCCAACAGATGGGAAAAATGAAAACCATGTAAAATGCCAGTTTGCTTTTAACCTTTGGAAGTAATTACTATGTTTTTAGATATATTTTATCTAAAGATCTCTAAATGTTTATTGTTAAACATGTGGGAGTGTAAAGCACTAGTAACCTTAAAGAGTAGCTTGTCAATATGTACAATATTTTAACATATGCCTAACTCCCTCAGAAAAAAAAATTTATCTCTAGAAATCGTTCTTGCTGAACTATACACACAAGCAAATATAGATATACACAAGAATATCTTTTTTTTTGAGGCAGAGTTTCACTTTGTTGCCCACAGTAGAGTGCCTTGGTGCCATAGCTCACAGCAAGCTCAGACTCCTGGGATCAAGTGATTCTCTTACCTCAGCCTCCCCAGTTGCTGGGATTACAGGTGCCTTCCACATTGCCCAGCTATTTTTAGAAGCTATTTTGCTCTAGCTCCGTCTAGTCTTGAATCCCTGAGCTCAGGTGATCCTCTTGCCTCAGCCTCCCAGAGTGCTGGGATTACAGGCATGAGCCACTGTGCCTGGCCTAGAATATCTTATTCTTTTTAGATTACTATAATGGTCAAAAAACTGGAAGTACTCTCAGTGTCCATAGAAAGGAGGTTAGATAAAATTTTATGTTACATTGATACAATAGAGTTTTAAAAATCAAACTCTTTCAAGATTATTATAAACCCATGTATGCTCATGTACAAAGGTTTCTAGTACCTATTAAGCAAGGAAAGAGTCAAATTGAAGCCTTCATGTGATCTCTTTCTGGAAAACACTGTTACATTATTCTTTATTCAACAAAGCATTTACCCATACCATCCTGTCCCAGGTTAATGAGATTAGGATGTATTTAAAATTTACAGCTGGGTAAATTTTATAGCTGGATGTTGTGGCAGGTAGCTGTAGTCCCAGCTACATGGGAGACTGAGATAAGAAGATTGCTTGAGCCCAAGAGTTTGAGGTTGCTGTGAGTTATGATGCCACCACACTTTACCAACTTTACCCAGTGAGACTCTGTCTTAAAAATAACAAATAAAATAAAATAAAATGTATTACTGAGGAGATTTGCTAAGGTCCAGAAGGAAAGTTGTGAACTATTTACCATTACACACACACAGATATTTAGGCATAGAATATATTTTATTTGAATTGACACAGTACACATTGGTATAATTTAACATAGATAAGAAGACTTATTTGCTCCTAAGTAGTATTTGAAAGTATTCTCCTATGTTCACTATGAGCATTGCTATGAAATTGTTGGCATAAAGTACACAGGAAAATAAAGTTTAAGTCAACAGAAATTACCATGGGAGGGGTCTTCAGAAAGTTCATAGAAAATTCATATTATGAAAAAATCATGCATACATTTTAAAAAATTTTATGCAAAAATAAACATGTACTTACATTTCTGGACAGGACCCAGTTTGAAACACTAAGAAGTGTAAGATATTTGTTTGAAAAAAGACCCTATCAAAACATGAATTCTGGCTCGGCACCTGTGGCTCAATCGTCTAAGGTGCCAGCCACGTACACCTAAGGTGGTGGGTTCGAATCCCCAGCCCGGGCCCGCCAAGCAACAATGATGGCTGCAACCAAAA
>CAUYQV010046157.1:0-10269 GCA_963574575.1 Galagoides demidoff
TCAAGCTATCCCCCTGGGTAGAGTGCCATGGCATCACAACTCATAGCAACCTCCAACTCCTGGGCTCAAGCGAGTCTCCTGCCTCCACCTCCCAAGTAGCTGGGACCACAGGCACCCGCCACAACGCCTGGCCATTTTTTGGTTGCAGCCATCATTGTTGTTTGGTGGGCCCGGGCTGGGGATTCGAACCCGCCACCTTAGGTGTATGTGGCTGGCGCCGAGCCAGTTCAAGTGATTTTTTTTGCCTCAGCCTCCCAAGTAACTGGGACTATAGGTGCCTGCCACAACGCCCAGCCATTTTTTGGTTGTAGTTGTCATTATTGTTTGGCAGGCCTGGGTGGTATTCGAACCCGCCAGTTCCGGTATATGTGGCTGGTGCCCTAGCCAGTTGAGCTACAGGCGCCAAGCCCATCTTGCCTCAGTTTTTCTATTTTTAGGAGAGACGGGGTCTCGCTTTTGCTCAGGCTGATCTTGAACTTGTGAGCTCAAGTAATCCGCCTCAGCCTCCCAGAATTCTAAGATTACAAGTGTGAGCTACTATGCCCAGCTGAAAATATTGTTTTTAACTTTTATTACTGATGAAGGGGAGTTTTAAAAGCCCTAAAATATTGAGTTCCTGAAAACTGATCAAGATGAATAAGTAGGTAGAAAAATGGGTAAAAGAACAGACATGTCACAGGAAAAATGCAAATGCCTCTTAGATACTGAAAGGATGCTCAATCTTGCTCATCAGAAAAATACAAATTAAAAGCATATTTAGCTACCTCTTGGATTGGCAAAAACCCAATTATCTGACAAGCCTGGCACACAGTCAATGGAGTGCAGACACACAATCCCCAAGGAAGGGGGTTCAGCGCAGATGGTCAAATCACACCCATGGTTACCCTGTGACCCAGCATCTCACTTCTAGGAACTGACCTGAGACATACTGGGCAAACAGGGAACAGCAAGGCACACAATTTGTGCTGTGACATAATGGGCAACAGCAAAAACCTGGAAAGTACCCAAATGCCCCTCCCCAGGAGCGCCTGCATAAACCCATGCTATATGACTGCAGAGGCAATGAGGAAATCACTGTTCACTGAAATTTAGACGTTTCCAGGAAACAGTGAGGGAAATGCAGGTGCAGAGCAGGATCAGAACAAGTGGCACTTTGCTTTTATTCTCAGACACAAGCAGTGAAGGAGAAACAAGGGCCGGGAATGGTCATCTGCAAGGAGGGTGGGAGGATGTGTCTCTGAACGGACCTTACCATGCGGCTTTCACCTTGCAAACACATAAAAAATTGAAGATAAAGGGAAACAAACATACCTATGTGGCAAAATGATAAGATACCTCAGACAGAAGTAGTAGTTTGAATAATTTTAAAACTGTCATTTTCCACCTTAGCTAGAAATATAATTTCTTTCCTTTTCTTTCTTTCTTTTTTTTAGACAGAGTCTCACTTTGTGCCCTGAGTAGAGTGCCATGTTGTCACAGCTCACGGTAACCTCAAACTCTTGGCACAGCTGGGCACTGTGGTGGGCACCTATAGTCCCAGTATTTGGAAGCAGAGGCAAGAGGATCACTTGAGCCCAGGAGACTGAGGTTGCTGTGAGCTGTGACACCACAGTACTCTACCCAGGGTGACAGACTGAGACTGCCTCAAAAAAAAAAAAAAAAAAAAAAGACTGATAGGAGGATCAGTTATTTATCCACACCTCTTACTCAACTTTTGATGAAAGTTCTTTACAAAACTGTCCACTCATGTATGAGCAGGGATATAAAATGAGACAACCATCATTTGCAACCCTTCATGATTTTAGGCAGTGATCGCCAATGGATGATACAACCATTAAGCAAAGATAGATAAAGAACTCAAATAATCGAAAGGTTAACTGAAGGCACGTGGGTCTCAGAACAGCATTAGCAGGGCAGCTGCACCTCGCACACAGCTCCACCCACAAAGTTCTCTCACCAAACAAGCTGGATGTGGAAGTAACCAAACCCCCAGAGATCTAGCCCCAGTTCAATCAAATCAAACATCCACTTTCCCTAACAAATCAATGGCATTAAAGAAAGTGAGGGTCCTGTTAAAGGACAACAGACCTGAGACTCTCAGTCAAATGCCATGTGGAGACCTTGTTTTGACACTGATTTGAACAGATGAACTGGAAAAGACATGTTTGAGAAAATGAGGAAAGTCTAAACATAGATTGGGTCAAAATGGACATGATATTCAGAAGCCATTATCAATTTAAGTAAGTCACTGGCATTGTGGCTATATTATATACACACAGTAAAAAGAGGTGCCCTACTGCAGTACATAGAGGGAATAGTGTGTCTGAGATTTGCTTTTTTTTTGAGACAGAGTCTCATTATGTCACCTCCGGTAGAGTGCTATAGCATCACAGCTCACAGCAACTTCAAACTCCTGGACTTAAGTGACTCTCTTGCCTCAGCCTCCCAAGTAGCTGGGACTACAGGAGCCTGCCACAATGCCTGGCTATTTTTTGTTGCACTTGTCATTGTTATTTGGCAGGCCCGGGCCAGGTTCGAAGCTGCCAGCCTTGGTGTATGTGGCCGGTGCCATAACCACTGTGCTATGGACAAAGGCCTACACCAAGTGGGGGGTCCCTACCCCCACACCATTCGATCACAAAATGAATGCTCAAATGTCCAATGGCTAGCACACAGCACACATTTTGGAGCCTATTATACAGTAACTACAGGGACCATTTTAACCTTCCTAACAATGATTTAATTCCACGAGGCTAGCTGGGGCCGCTTTATCCTGACACACCACGTGGGCAAGTCAGTGTCCAGAGCTAGACCAGCACCAGCAGTGCTCCTCCTCCCTGGGCCAGGGCCCCATCCAGTCAGGCTCCCACCATCCAGCCACCAGAGCTTGTGAGGGCTCAGCTGCAGGAAGGTAGAATCCCCACTTGTAAATAAACCCATGTAGCATGATAGTGTCATGCCACATTTAATAAGATTCTCTGAATTTTTCTTGGTCTTTAAATGCTACCACTTCAGGAGAAACTCATCATAGATTCACCCACTTAAAACAATAGTCTAAAGTCTAAGTACTGACACCTGATTGCTAAGGACGGGGAACTGGCTTAAACCAAACCAAACTTGAATTTGTAATCTCCTAAGTTTGGGGACTAGAATTGTGTATTGAACAAATGCCCTTGCAATGCCACAGGAAAGCCACCCAACAAGCCCAGTTCTTATAAGTGTCTTAAACTCTAAGGCAAGACTTTAACTTTCAGTTTGGCCCAGCCTGGACAACATCTAAGGTTCTGTCTCCAGAACAACAAAAATTAATTTTCAGTTCATTCACTCAAATAGCAAAAATCGACATCCTAGTCAATTATTAATGTACTTTTTCCCTACAAATGCCTACAGCCTCTGAATGCTGCTATCCCACCGACAGGCAAAGTCCAGTGAAGTTCTATCCCATGTCAACAGGAGCCAAGGATGTGGCTCCAACACAGTTGCTTGGGAGAATAAGGCTTGGGGATGCCCACCTGTGTCTGCAATCTGGCAACAATGTCCTTCCGGGCTTTCATGACAGCATCCAGCTTCCCTGAGACCATGATGGAAAGGCCTTGGTCTTTGGCCAGAGACAGCTCCAGGTGAGCACCGGTCCTCTGCATAATCTCAAGGCAAATTTTTGCTTGTTCTCCTTCTCCAAATTGGTTCATGTCCTTGTATTTTCTCTCCTCCAGGGGTACATGGAACACCTGATCACAAAAGGGACAGGTAAGAAATCAAATAACAGAGAGAAGGTCACGTCACCTCAGGTGCTGATCCAAGCTCTGGGGTAAGCAGTTAAAGGATAAAGAGAAAGTACCTAGGGTCATGAGCCCAGCACACAAAGCCGTAAGGGGGGCAACCAGTGTGCCTGCGCTGGTCAGGACAAGCCTTGTTCAGGGAGTATGGAAAAAGCCAGGGTATGCAGACAGGAAAGGCAAGAAGGCGGCAGGTGTGGAGTCTGACCAGCATAGCAGAGGGCCTTAGGCCCGCCCAGCAGTGGGCGTCAACAGAGGGCTGTAGGAAGTACATGTTCTGCCCAGGGCTCATGGCCCTCCAACTGCTTTGTGGAGAATGGACTGAAGAGGAATAAGTGAGGATGGATCAGTTACCTGGGTCTGAGGCCTGAGCTACCACATAGACAGTGGTGCGTTTAACAAACGATCAGCATGGTAACACGTTAACAATGGAAGGACAGGGATGCAGTTAGAGTTCACGCAAGACTTAACTCGTGTGTGGAAGGGAGCTCATAGGAGCCCTAAAGTCTGCTGCTGCCTCCAATGCAGTCAGCAGAGAGAAGGACTAAGGAAGGTGAAGGAAAATAAGGAACGGGTGAACTGCTTCAAGAAAGCGGGTCAAGGGTAGAGAGAGACCAGTCTTAATGGATCTGAAGACATGGAAGGAACAGCTTCAGCAATTGGAACAGGGCTCAGGTAAGTGAGGAGAAAAGCAGACAGGATCCGTCAGTCTGACGAGCTGGCCCTTAGGTACAGGGGCACAGCCGAAGGCCCCCTCCCTCCAGCCACCTGAAGAGCCCTTCCAACAGAGGCTAGTGCTTCCTACTTGGAGGGATAGATTTTAAAAGGGTGCCATTTCTACCTGAGTGATGACGGAAGCCTTGATGGGCCGGATCTTGTTGCTCCAGGCTCCCGCGGGTTCCTGGGCACTTTCCAGGCCAGCTGCTTTTTCGGGAAGTGGAGGGAAGGCATCTTTGTAGGTGGGAGGGTCGCTCTCCTCTTCTGAGTTTAAAGTAGCAACTGGACCGGCCAGTACACGTAAGAGGACACACACTACTATCAGCATTGTGTGAAGTAACACTTCTAAGATTATAGTGTTAACCCCACCTACCACCTCTTATCAAAACTCCTCATTTGCAGCAATGAGAAGGGTCTGCGTCACTGGGCCCAGCACCTCTATGGGTGTGTGCCAAGGGTGGGCAGGGATGCCCTTCTCCAACCACCCCTCCCCGTGTATACAGCTTCCTCTGTACATAGCAGCTCAGACCCCTCCCGCCCCACTGGGGTGACCCCATGAAAGCAGCTGCATCAGAGCAAGTTTTAAGTTCCCCAAAGTCTTCTAATATCACAGTAAAAAAAAAGAAAAAAAAAATCACAACTATGATAATGCCAGGCCAAAAGCAGGTCTTTAAATTTGCAAAATAAAATAATGGCACTGCCCAGCACTGCTTGTGAGAACCGCCTTAGTGATAAACTCTAATTTTCCACTGTCATGTACAATGTTGAAAATAACTCCCATGGGAACTGCTGGCTCTGCTCTTCCTTAAACTCAAGGCAGGGAACAGTAAGATCTGTAGAAATCAGGTTCTCTAATTAGTAATCATTTTCATCTTCCATAGTGGCCTAAGTATTCATGATTTTTTCTAATAATTTTTTTTTTGGGAGGGAGCAGAGTCTCACTCTGTCACCCAGGCTAGACTACCATGGTGTCAGCCCAGCTCACAGCAACCTCAAACTCTTGTGCTCAAGTGATCCTGCCGCCTCAGTCTCCTAAGCAGCTGGAACTACAGGCACTTGCCACAATGCTTGGCTATTTTTTCCGTTTTTTAGTAGAGATGGGGTCTCACTCTTGCTCAGGCTGCGCTCCAACAATACTCCAGCCTCAGGCTCTCAGAGTGCTGTGACTAATAGGCCTGAGCCACCGTACCTGGCCTAAGTGTTCATGTTTTTGACCCAGAACCATGATCTCCATGAGAACAAGGGCATGGTTGTGTTGGATAACCATTAGCCCCCAGGGGGAGCACTGTCTGAAAGGCCCAATAATAATGCTGTGGAAGGAAGTGCTTTGAAAACTAGGGGTGACAGTTGGGACTAGACAACCTATGTCCCAGTACCAGTTCACCACTTCCTAATCCTATGGCTGTGCTAACCCAGATAGCACTGATGGGACAGGTGGCTGGATTCTTCCAGTACCATCTTCCCTCTCTAGAAAAGGAAACAACGCAGACTTCACAGGGCAGGTGGATTAAACAGGAAGGTTCAGGCCTCAGGCATGAAATAGAGCCAGCAACCGCCTCAAAAGCGCCATGGCGAAGCACAACACCACTAGCAATGAGCCTGCAAAAAGCAGCCAGTGTGACCAGGGAAGTGAATTTCAACTTTTAATTAATTTTAATTTAATACCTGATACTGGAAAACTTTTAAGAATGTTTGGAATAACCTGAAATAGAACAATCTTTCAAATGAAAAAAAAAAAAAAATTTTTTTTTTTTTAGATGGAGCCTCAAGCTATCCCCCTGGGTAGAGTGCCATAGCATCACAGCTCATAGCAACCTCCAACTCCTGGGCTCAAGGGAGTCTCCTGCCTCCGCCTCCCAAGTAGCTGGGACCACAGGCACCCGCCACAACGCCTGGCCATTTTTTGGTTGCAGCCATCATTGTTTGGCGGGCCCAGGCTGGGGATTCGAACCCGCCACCTTAGGTGTACGTGGCTGGCGCCTTAGCCGATTGAGCCACAGGCGCTGAGCCTCAAATGAAATTTTTATGAAATCTAAATACAGATCAAGAATTAGCATTCAAATTGAAACATCCTGTTAACTGTAAATATACACCAGATTTAAAGAAAAAAAAAAAAGCCATGAAAATAGTCTTTTGTTTTTTACATTAAAAAGATGTCCAAATTACAAAGTTTTACATTGGGGTTAAATAAAATACATAAAAATCAATTTTACCTGTTCCTTTTATTTAATATAGGTACCAGAAAACTGTAAATTACGTGTGTGGCTAGTGCTTTCTTCTGTACAGCACTACCCTTGATGGGCCAGTGTTCCAAGAGCATAGAAGCCAGGGCCTGCAGTCACCCTCACAGAGGGCTTGACAACGTGCTGGGACACTTCACAGCCCAGGTGGGAAACAGTGATTTTGAAAAGTATCACATTAATAACCACTGATCAAATTCCTCAGTTTTCCAGAAAGCTGCCCACAATTTAAAACTCACTATGTCTGACTGATTCCCTTATGCCAGCTGACCCCACCTGCACACACAGCAGTGCTCTGGATGGCCAGGGCCCGCCCCTGACTACAAGGTCAAAAGTTACTTTTAAAAAGGGTTTGAAATTTGGAAAGGATTTGGAGGGAACAGTGCCTCACAAGTTAACAAGAAGCACACCCAAAGAAACTGTCACCTTTGATTTGTTGCGGAACCAGCCCACTTCGATGTTCAGCAAAACTTTCTTGGGTCAAAACTGCAACAGAGCTCATGGCTGATCTCACACCTACACGCAATCCGGGTAAGCCACTAAAGCAAAAAGAATGAATTGAAGAGGGCAAAGAGTCAAAGTACAGCCAAAGAACAACTCTCAATTATCTGTAGATTAAGTCTTATCTAAGGGGTTTCCTGTCTTTTACCAGCCAACTACACCTTTTATTTTCCTCATAACCTCTGATGTAAACAGATTCCCAAATTCTCATCAAGAGATAAAAAGGGGAAAAAATGCAAGTAAAGGGGGGTGCCACAATAGGTAGTTAGCTATCCTCTCAAAGCTGCCTATAATTAAGTGGGGGGTGGTGCAGGAGGCCATGCGCACCACCCAACCAACCCGGGAGGGGGTGGGAGGGTGGGGAACACTGGAATGTGCCGCCTGCCAGGCTCAGCATCCAGGCTGAGATGGACACCAGAATGGCCCTCCTACCAGCCATTTATCTCTGTTTTGTTCACTTGTTCACCACATGCCCCTTGATGCTTTACAAAGACATCATGACTGCTGCTCCTAGGGCCCCAAACCCAACCACCTCCTGCTCCCACCTGACCAGATGGCAGCAGCTGGCAACAATCTAACAGGCCCAATTGTGCTAAATGCCCCTGGCACAAGGCAGGGCTCATAGCAGGGGGAAGTCAGCCCCAGGCCACAAAGTTCCTTGTTTAGGATGAGATGACACAGATGCAGGGGAGGTACTGACAGCCACAGCCCCCTCCCTGGGGTGTGGGGGCACTGAGTACTCCAAGGCAGGGTATCAGGGTCCTCTCCCTCTCTCCAACTCCAGGAGACCCTCAAACTACCATTTTCTTTCTTTTTTTTTTTTTTTGAGACAGAGCCTCAAGCTGTCCCCCTGGGTAGAGTGCTGTGACATCACAGCTCACAGCAACCTCCAACTCCTGGGCTCAAGCGAGTCTCCTGCCTCCGCCTCCCAAGTAGCTGGGACCACAGGCGCCCACCACAACCCCCCAGCTATTTTTTTGGTTGTAGCCGTCATTGTTGTTTGGAGGGCCCAGGCTGGGGATTCAAACCCGCCACCTTAGGTGTACGTGGCTGGCACCTTAGCCACTTGAGCCACAGGCACCAAGCCCAAACTACCATTTTCTTTACACAACTATGCACTAAGTGTCTTATACCTTGGCAAAAAGTGTAAGAGGGCCAAGTCATTTATTATAGAGTGGTTTTTTAACGTAATTTTATAACAAATGAGGCTTCTCCCCAAGTTCAAGAAAATTAAGTTCTGCATTCCTAAAGAGAAGATCCAAATTCAGATAATCCTGAATAAACATAACTCATATTTAAGAAAACAAGACTAAAATAGATGGCAGAGGGACGGCGCATTTGAAGGGCTCAGGTCTGCAAACTGTCCTGCTGAGGCGAAGTTATGGAGATGCCTCTCAGAGAGCCACAGGAAACCTGAGACTGCAATAGAGCGAGTACCTGAGCACCCGGACCAGGAAAACACACTTCCCTGAGCTCCCAAACCCCACATGGCCCAGGGACAGGGCAGGCAAACTTACCAGCAAAACGGTCGGTAGCCAGAAGGTCCGTCCTGAGGCCGCCTGTCAGCCTGCCAGCTTTTACTGGTGTGAGATAGGAAGAGGCAAAAGAAGGAGAAAAGCAGAGACAAGTTAACTTATTTGTATTTTATAATCCAGATCTTTTTACCTCCTAAACAATACTGATACTTGGGAAAGTTTTTTGGGGGGAGCCCTGCTCTTAAAACATTACAAACTGGAACCAGCTACAACTTTCAGAGGACAACTTTTCCAGGGACCCTTGAAAAAGGGAGTCGTCCCTCAGAGGGAGTGATCCCCTGAGTGCTGACACTGCTAAATTTAACCATTTTGAAGTAAAATCCTCACAAAACTGATGGTGTTCTCTTGCCAAGCCAGAGACGAGAGTGGTGCTGGGCTCCAACCCACAGCTGCACACAACGTGCCCTGGGGGTTCCTGGGCTTTCAGGGTAACTGGGATCTGCAGCTCTTCAGAGTGCTCTGTGTATTTTGCATTTGCCTTGTTTTTCCTGCTGTGCAAATCCACAGGACTTAGAAACCAGGTCATAAAATTGTAGGATTGGAAGGAGCCTTCAAAGGCTGGCTGGGGAGGTCCAAGAATTACTCCATGGAGTAAGTGGGTGTGACGCATTTGCCTTGGGGGACCCCTGGATAAGTGAGGCTGCCAGGGAAGAGACCTGACTCTGAGTGTTCCCGAACTGTGGAAGGTGGGCTATGAAGTGAAGCCTGTGCCTGACACAGCAAGAAGCAACAGCAGCCTCTGAGCACCCTGCTCATTTGGAGAGTCCCACTCAACAACCTCACCCACAAGACACAGGTCAGGAGCTCAGAGGGTAGCTCGCTACAGTGGGGGATGCATCAAATTACGAGGTCTCACCTTCCCATCAAGACATGGATGAGTGATACATCAGGATTGTAAACCTGATCAAGATCTTTTAAAAACTCTAAATACAGGGTTGAGTCACATAGGAAATCTATTCCAAGCCAGAGACCAGAGCCACTCTGGGGTCCTGGACACACAGATGTACCCCAAGACTGAAGGAAGGAAACTAGGATAAGCTAATCCCAAATAGTGCCAGTGCTCTAGCACTCTCAGAAGCCAAGGTGGGAGGATCATTTGAGCTCTGAAGTTTGAGACCAACCTGAGCAAGAGTAAGACCCCATCTCTAGGAAAAATAGAAAAAATAAGTCAGGCATGGTAACAGGCACCTATAGTCCAGCTACTTGGGAGGCTGAGGCAGGAGATCACTTGGGCTCAGGAATTTGAGGTTGCAGTGAGCTAAAGATGATGCCACAGCATGCCCAAATGGGTGACAGAGTAAGACTGTCTCAGAAGGCTCAGCACCTGTGGCTCAATTGGCTTAGGCGCCAGCCACGTATACCTAAGGTGGTGGGTTCGAATCCCCAGCCCGGGCCCACCAAACAACAATGATGGCTGCAACCAAAAAATGGCCAGGCGTTGTGGCGGGTGCCTGTGGTCCCAGCTACTTGGGAGGCTGAGGCAGGAGACTCGCTTGAGCC
>CAUYQV010046158.1:0-15154 GCA_963574575.1 Galagoides demidoff
TATAACTGAGAAAATGACATGAAGGCTGTGTCGATCAGTTTGATGGAAGTATTTCAGATTGCATGTGAAAACCCCACACTGTACCCCAGAAGGGCATTAATGTACATAGTTACCATTCAATAAAATTAAAAAAAAAAAAAAGTTAGATAGGACAAGTGGGATATGTATTTGATTCTTTCCCTTTATTTTGTTTTCCAGGTAATGAATTGATTATAATTTTCCACAGAGGATCAGTTATTTTTATTATGTTGTTTTTCACATTTTATAATATTTTGTTAATGCCTTTTAATCTTCTTTTAAGTAAAAGATTATAGCCTTGATCTGTTTCATGGGCACTTCTTTCTGGCATCTTTTCATTGTTTGTTGTGATTTTATTCTGCTTTTCACTCTCTTTAATCTTAAAATAACGTTGTGTGGAATTTGACCTTAATACATATCTGTTGTTAATCGTTATATGAAGTTAATTTTTATGTGCTTTGAATAGGTGATGTAATGAAAGATAAATTTTCTGAACACACAGAGCTTTCTGATCCCTGTTTTTTGATGATTATGTTTATAGTTTTAATAACAAGCTCATAGAGGTTTTTCTTGATTTTTTTCACTTTTGGCATTATCTATACCTAAGGAGATGTAGATTTAGCTCTATTACATCACCCCAGCTCCTACTATAGACACAATCACTATCTGTCACCTATTCTTTCCACGTAGTTATAACTTTGGTTATGTAGTATGCAGTATTTGCGTTATAATTATTGTGAAAACTCTATTCACAACTATATTTGTCGGTGTTCTTCCAAGAAATAGAACCAGTAGAATGAGCATACATAGAAAAATATTTATGATAAAGAATTGGCTCATGTGGTTATGGAGGCTGGCAAGTACAAGATTTGCAGGGGGGGAGCAGCAGGCTGAAGACAAGAGAACCAATAAGCTAGTTCTAGTCTGAAGGCTGGAAGCCTGGATACCCGGAAGAGAGGATGATGCAGATAAGGTCTAATGGCAGTATCGTACAGAATTCCCTCTCTTGCTGAGGGAAGGGGGCCCTCATGTTCTATTCAGGCCTTCATGTGAATGGATGAGGTCCACCCACCTTAGGGAGAACCATCTGTTTTACTTGAGGTTTATTGACTTATATATTATTCTCATTCCAAAACACCCTTCAAATTGACATATGAAATTAACCATCATAACACCTGAGCCGTAAGATGGAACATAATTTCCTTCCCTTTGTTACACGTTCTTTGTTCTCACTAAATTGGTATCTTTTTCTCCCACTTACTTTGTTTTCCTCCCTACCCCAAACCCTCCCTAATTGTTTGTGTTTACACTCAATACATTGAACACCTGTCAGTTATTCTGTCAATTTTGTCTCCTCATGTCACTCCCTGTAACTGTCTGACCTGCTGACATTTTTCTAAGTGTTTTCTAAGACTACTGGCAGTGCGCCTGGCTTCCTAGCCTATCCCCTCACCATCTGGATCAATTTCTTAGGGATGCCATCACAAAGTACCACAAACCTGGTGGCTTAAGAAAAACAGAAGTTTATTGTTTCATAGTTCTGCAGGCTAGAAGTCCAAAGTCAAATGTTGATACAAGGTTGATTGCTTTTGGGTTCTCTGAGGCAAACCTGTGTCATGCTTCTCTTCCAGTTTCAGAAAGGTGCTGGCTGTCTTTGACCTTCTTCAGCTTGTAGATGCATCATTCCAATCTCTGCTTCCACCTTCACATGCCATTCTTTATATCTCCGTCTGTGCTGACTTTTTATAAGGACTGAATAATATTGATAAGTAACTTTCACAGCTTGTGTAGTTAGAACTTCAACATGTGTTTATTCAGGGACACAATTCAACCCATAACAACGCTTTCCTGGGATATGCCTTTGTCTTTCTCTTGAATTCATGCCCTATTTTCATGGATTTCATGTCTTCCTCTTTCTCAGTATACATGAGTACTTCCTCTAGTAGTGTCCTAAGAAAGACACCAATGAAAGTTTCTAATTGTCTTTTTTGTGGGAACTTACATATCTTTATGTATCCTAATTCTACCTTTTGCTTAAACTATTTTTTAATTTGTTATAACATCCTGGGTTGAAAATATGTTTTTCATAGAATTTTGGAAGCATGTCTTTTTTGCCTACCATCTTCCAACATTGCTTTGAAAAATCAAGGCCATTTTGAGTCTTGATCTTTTGTACAAGAACTGTTTTATTTTTCCTTTGGACCCTTTTAGTATCTTCTCTTTATGCATAGTGTTCAGAAAATGTCATGGTGATATGTTCTGATACGCATGGGCCTATTTTCATCCATTGCCATCCATTGCACTGGGAAGTTGATGGGTCATTTCAGAATAGAAACTTATTTTTTTTTAATCTTGTAAATTTTAATGAATTATTTTTGTGATATATACATTTGGTTTTTAATGTTCTTTTTTTCTGAACTCTTATTAAAAAAGATAATTTTTTTTATCTTTAGCTCTGATAATTCTCATCTCCTGGTGTTTTCTGGATTCTTCCTCTGTTTCTTCTGTTGAGTTTTTCATTCTGCTATCATATTTTCAATTTTTTCAGAAAGCTTCTTATTCTTTGATTTTCTTCTGGAAGGATCCTAGTTTTTTCATTCATCCACTTATTTATTCCTTTAGCAAATTTTTATTGAGTGTGTATTACGTAAAAAAAAAAAAAGCATCATTTTGTACCTGTAGTTATTTCAAAAAACATAAATTTTTGGGATGCATAAGTAAACAAATCAGATATATAGTACTTCTATAATAGGGCTTATATTCTAACACAGAGAGAAAGGCAAAAAACAATGGAGATAATAACTAAATTATATTGTATGTGAAAATATAAAACAGAGTAGAATGAGTTGAGATTGCTGGCTGATATACTGTGGTAGTGGGTTGTGATTTGCCATAGGGTGATTTGGGTAGGCATTATGGAAAAGATGGCAATGTTAGCAAAGATAGAGTTGAGAGGATGCCTTATGTGACTGTATGTGGAACAGCAGTCCAAGCAGACTGAATGCTCAGTTAGTTGGCTTTAATGTGTGTGCTGCTTATGGTATCCCAAAAGAATTACAAAGTAGCATCAAAGGTCACTGTGCACAGATTATATAACAGATATAATAATACTGAAGATGTCACAAAGTCCCAAAACACCAGATGCCAGTGTGGATGTGGAGAGAAGGGAACACTTTTATACTGCTTGTGGGATTACAAACTCATACAGCCTTTTTGGAGAGAAGTATGGAGAATCCTCAAAGATCTAAAAGTAGACCTTCTGTTTGATCCTGCAATCCCATTACTAGGTATCTATCCAGAAGAACAAAAATTATTTTACCACAAAGACATTTGCACTAGAATGTTTACTGTGGCTTGCAGGCAGAATGGGGACCAAAGAACTCACAAAAGGGAAAAATAAAAAAGTAAGCAGAGTGAGGCAGAACAAATAAAAGTCAGCTAGTTTACCTTTAAACCAGCTGCAGCTAAATTTCTTATTTGAGCAAGTTTCCTGCTTCTCCTGGGAGCCTGGCCTGTAGGGCGATACAGCTTACAAACATCCCTGTGAATGTGAACACTCTGAAGAAAATAATGGCCACAGAAGATGTGGCATGGCTTGGCAAGGTACATTAACTAGCCCGTTTCCTGCCTAGTAAACAGTCAAAGCAAATGCCCATTGTGGAGATTTCTATTTGGCTGTGGCAGAGATCAAGGCAACAGCTCAAGCCCTGACATATGGGTAGGAGGGCTAATATCCTTCCTTATTGCAGAGGAAGACCTCTGTGGTGGTGATGAGAGGAAAATTCCTCTCTCCCACAGATTCTTTAGAGGAGATTGACACTAGTGGCATTTTACTCCACAGTGAACTAATGAGATTAACATCCCCCTAAGAATCTGTGTGTGTGACCACAGACAGGAGGCTGCCCCCACACGAGGCTCAGGTTCTGGATTTCTCCAGACTGCTCAGAGGATCTGGACTGTTCAGATCCTTAAGGTTAATGATTATAGAAACAATAGGAGCTGATATGCTTGCTCAGAGAAATGGCATCTTTGTTCCCTTCCTTAGCTTGCCCTCTGGGCTAATGAACAAATGGCCTTCATTAAAGCTGAGTTGAACTGACACGTGGGCACTCACAGGAACCCCACAAAAGGGAGGGTCCCTTATGCTCCCACCTTTGAAAATTCTACTCTGTGTCTTGTCTCTTTCTTTTTCATTGTTTCTAACATTTTATTTTATTTATTTATTTATTTATTTTTTGCAGTTGTTGTCTGGGGCTGGGTTTGAACCTGCCACCTCCAGTATATGGGGTCAGTGCCTTACTCCTTTGAGCCACAGGTGCTGCCCCATTATTTCTAACTTTTATATTTCATCTCCACCAGATTCGCAGGTCTTAATTTACTGGACCCCTGGGGCAGGACCCTGGAAGCTGCTCAATTCATAATTGCTAAATGGTAGAAACAACCTAAGTGCCCATCAACCCATGAATGGGTCTACAAGCTGTGGTATATGTATACTATGGAATATTCTTCAGCCATTAAAAAAGATGGAGACTTTACATCTTTTACATTTACCTGGATGAAGTTGAAATACATTCTTCTCAGTAAAGTATTACAACAATGGAAAAAAAAAATAAAAGCCCAATGTATTCCATACTAATATGAAATCAATCTATAAACAATCACATACTTGTAAGAACAATGAAACACTATCATTCAGTTTGGTGGTAGAGGGAGGTGGGAGAGGGGAAGGGGGAGGATGTTTGGCAGAAGGTGGGAGGGCATAAGGCAGGATCTCACCTAATGTGCACATTGTGAGGGTGTATAACACACGCCACCTGAGTGAGGGGCTCTTCTACAAATGGAATTTTACCTGGAAGTGAGAACAATGTAACCTAAAAATTGTACCCTCATATTAACTTGAAAAAATAAAAAAGTCAAAAAAATACTAAAGATGTCAAAATGTTGTAAGAATTACCAAAATAGGACACAGAGATCTAAAGTGAACACGTGCTGTTGTAAGAATGGGACAAAAAGGCTTGTCTGACACAATATTGCCACAAATTCTAAGTTTACAAAAAATGTAGTATCTGCAAAGCACAATAAAACAAGGCATGCTTTTATATATATTCAAATATCTGTGCATTCAAATCTTTCTCTATGTGTATTATAAATATATGTCCCAACTGAAATTAGTTTTGAGTATGACAGAAAATTTTTCATTCACAACTTTTTATGGCTTGCTTTTATTGATCAATCAGAGTAGTTTTGTGCTTGTGTGAGATAATTAAGCGCATACATACCACTGGGTTTATGAAGGGATATATTATAGTTAATGGCATGGTGTTATGTTTTGAGCAGAGCATTTTTGTAGCTCAAAAATTGGATCTTTACATCTCTGGAATTCTAATGAAAGAAAGTTAATCAGAAATTAAATTAGAGAAACATATTCCGCTTTACATATATGTTATGGACCTAATTACAGTTTTTAAAGTTCTCCATCTTCCTGTATAGAAGCTAATTTTTTTTCTATTTGTTTTTATTCCTTGCTTGTGTCTCTGTCTTTGATCTGAAGCCTTTGTACAGGTGTTTTTTTGTGGAGCTAATGTGCTGACTTCAAGCTCTGTGTACTTGGGAGAGGTTGAAGACTGTGAGCGCACTCCTAGGTATCTGACTGGCATTGGAGAAAATTCTTGGAATTTTTTTCTTTGGGTGGTGTCTGGTCAGATTCGGTAGAAAGAATCTTCCATTTGTCTGCCTATAGGGTATAGGTTTGGCTTTCAATGTTTTGGGTACTGATTTACAGACCAGAGCTAGAACTCTCAATATTTGGTTTTTAACATTCCATGAATACCCCTGATTATATGATAACCTCACCCTCAAGTGTGCCTGGCGTCTCACACTCAAGGTCATTTACATTAGGATAATTTTTCATTTTTCTGCTGGAGGAAGGAAGTTGTAGTCATTTGACTAAGGGTATCCTGAGACATACTGTGTCTTAAACAAACTTCAGTGATGCCTTTGTTTTTCCTTTCTATTTATTTATTTTTTGTCCCTAGTTTCACCTCCACTTTCACTCGTCTTCAACCTTTTGAGAATTCTGCCGTGTGTGGGTTACACATGAACGCTCTGTAATTCATGTTTAGGATTTGGCTTTCCCTTGTGTGGTAAGTCACTTACCACTTATCCTTCTGCTCTCCAGCTTCTCAAATTTTGTTGGTATCATCCCTTTCCCATTCCATTTGTTTTTATGGTGTAATTTAAAAAACCCTACTGCCATTACTATCACTTCAGAGGGAGTGGAGTTGAATATGTGTGTTCAATTTGCTATATTTACCCTTTAATTTCTTCAAGGTAAGTGGTATGTATTACCATAGTCCTATGAGATGGACATGGGCAGATATCCTTGATGCTTCACAGGGGAGAAATTGGAAGCAAATAAGATCCAACAGAATTGCCCAGCATCACAGGGCTTGAAAGGGATAAAACTGGATAAAAATGAAGGAATGGGGGGCTTTCAGAGAGATTAATTTTTTTTTTCAGTGTATTCATCAACGTTCTCCAGAGAAACAGAACCATTAGCAATTCTTTCTTCTCTCTCAGGCAATTTGTTATAAGGAATTAGTTTACATGATTTTGGGGGTTAGCAAGTCCAAAATCTGCAGACAATGTACCTGTCCAAGTCTCAAGGCTGCCAGGCTGCTGTAGAGCCAGAAAGAGCCAATGTCGCAGTTTGCAGACCATAGGATGGGAGCATTCTCTCTTTCAGGGGAAGGTCAGCCTTTTGTCCTATTCAGGCCATCTACTGATTTGATGACATCCACTTGTATTATGAAGGGCAATCTGCTTTACTCAGGCTACTAATTTAAATGGGAGCCTCATCCAAAAAACACCCTCTTAGAAATACCCAGAATAATGTTTGGCCAAATATTTGGGCTTCCCAGTCAAGTTGGCACATAAAATTAATCTTCACACATGTTGATTACAAAACAGCTGCTTGGAAAGGAACAAACAAACCAAACCAGATCCAGAAAGGTAGAAAATGTTTGTAATGTGTGACATTAGCTTATCTTCACGGTTTATTAAGTCTCACAATAGCAATGGATACTAAGTCATAATGCTCTTCACAATTCAAATTTGGAATCTAATCCAAAGATTTTAGCGTCATACATGGAGTCAGTGGTCAGCACATTCAGAATATGACTTCATAATCGAATAAACTCACCAGTTAGGACGTACTCTGTTTATTAAGACCCATGATGACTGCCTACCTATAGTGGCATGTAGAATTCTATAAGGCAATAACTTGTTGACCTTAAATGATCTTAGAATGTTTTATGTCTAATGTTGAGTAATTTGGTCAATCTCCTAGGCTTTGAAGCAGTCAGAATTAATCATCTTTCCCTGTATTTGATACTGATTACTTTAAATTTTAGGAAATGCAAAATAATATGAATAAGAATGGGTGTGAGATACTATCAGTAAGAAGACAGTATCTAAAATACTGATTACCAATTAAAATGGTAATCAGAAATGTGTAGGGGATCATATTTCAGGATTCAGAAGAAAACTCATCCCACATCTGGTTTAGGTTAAAGTGAAGTGCTGAATGCCGAGGTGCGGTTTAAAAAAAATTAATGCAGTTGAGTCAATCTGGAAACATATCTATTTGTACTTTCTTTTGTTTTTTCTCTTTGAAAAATACATTAAAAAGCATGATGGGATGGGCGCAGAGGTCTTTATTTAGACCAATAGTTGGCAAACTTTTATTATTGGGCTAGATAGTAAATATTTTAGGTTTAAAATCTATATATTCTTTGTAGCAATGGTTAAACTTTGCTGTTATGTGACATCTTCCTAGGGCCATATATCAATGAATAGGTATGGCTGTGTTCTGATAACATTTATTAACAAAAAATGGAAATTATCCATAATTTGCAAGTCCTGGAAGCTTTCAAATATAAGATTTTTAAAAATGTACATGCATTTTCTTGTAATTGAACTTTATTAACTTTAAATACAAAAAAACCTATTAAATTTGACTAAAAGAAAATACTTCAAGTCAATTAAGAGAGAATGCGAAAATTGTCTGCATTTTTGATAACGCAGGTTGCTTTAAATCACTAGTAATTTCTGAGGCTGCTACAAAAATCATAAATTTTGTGATGGAGTTTAATGGAGGCAATTGTAACTAATTATGCTTATTTACCTGGCTTTTGGATAATCGTATTTTTAGTTTTATTCGAAACAATAAAACACAAAAAATTAATACCGAATTAATCCTTTCCAATATTAATAGTTTATTTATGTTATGATTCCCATGATTTAATAAAATAGTTTTTGAAAGTTTAATAATGAAGTTGTATTTTTCCATTCCTGAATGTAACGTTACTTCAGTCAGTTTCAAAATTTTGTGGGAAGAAAATATTGTCAGGAGCGAGCTAATCATCAATTTGTGACAGCTGAAACCAGCACAGCTGGTGGATGAGTGTTATAATGTATTTCTAGATTAAGCAAGGCAGTTCAAAGAAAACATCAAGCAAGAATTCAATCTGCTATGGGTTTAAAATAAAGTCTTCATCAGTGTTGTTGCAGAAAGAATAGCTACCTTATGTTTTGTCATATTGTAGTGGATTATCTTTAATGAAGCATATATCCCCCAAAGCATTATTGTGATATTTTGTGTTTGTCTTGGTCTACACTAATGCAATGGTTTAGGTTTAGTGAACAGAAGAATGGATTTTACTCTTAGTAATGCCCTGCCAGGTTTTCTTTCCTGAAGTTGTAAATGAAAGCAATTCACACACACTTAGAAGGAGACCTTTGCTATTGATTTCAATGGGCTTTCACAGAAATGATAATGCTGATGTCTTGGTCTCTTGAAAAATTACAAGAGGTTCTTACAACAACAAAAAGAAAAAACCCTTCATATTTTTCCCCTTTAAAACGAGATGCAGTGCAGTGCTGTATTCAATTTGAAAAAGAGAAAAAGAAATCTTTATCATCCTCTTCATCATTTACATAGACATAATATTTATCTATCTAGCCACCATCTATTTTTCTCTCGTTACTCATATTTCTGTCTATGCGCCTGTCTACTTACCTGTAGGAAGCATATATCTAACTAATACCTATAGGAAGATATGCCCCACTGTAATATGTTGGTGGCATGACTGTGAGTGTTAATTATTTTATTATTGTCTTTTGCTTAGTTGTATTTCTTGTATTTCTTTCATAAACATACTGTTTTTCTAAAAAAACTACAGTGAAGTAGTTTTTAATAAAAACAAGTGTATTGTTAATTGCTCTTTGGAAGAAAAAACACCAAACCTTTTCATTACTTATTTAATTAGGTGAGCACGTTTAGAGAAACTGATAAAAAGACCAATGCATATCATTAAAGAAAAGACTCCTATTTTGTCATTAAATCCAGTTCCTACAAGCTGAATCGTTTTCCTTTCTTCCTTTTCAAGATAGTCTTGTCTTTACTCTTCTAAATGTGAGCTTGGGAAGATTTTAGTTGATCCTCAATCACCATCCCATTGCTATTGCCCTGCTATGGTTTCCCCATGCTCTCACTCTGTTTCTGATGCAGAGAAAATTATTACCAATCTAAGGACATTCAGTCATTCTGTCTATCTACCTACCTGTTTATTGTCATTTTCTATCTAATCATTTATGGATTATCTCCATCATCTGCTCTTATTTCCTTCTGTCCTTTTCTATAGAAGCAGTAACATGTTGTATGTGCTTTTCTGTGCTTAACTTTTGTCACTTAACAGTATATCTTCTATGTGATGAGAAATTATCCATGATTCTTATAATAGTTTCTCTCCTCTATAGCTAATCTAGGCTCGATGGTTTTGGCACTCGTTGAGTGGACTGTGGGCAACTTTAATTTTCCAGTCATAATTGTGTAAGTTGAACTAGTTGAGATGCTTATAGCATTGGCTGTTGTCCTCTTCAGTTGGGACATGAGTAAGATTAATTTTTTTCCTTGAAAATCGATGTGGATCGTCTCTGGGCTTTGTATTCAAGATGGTCTCATCCCTTCTTAAAATGAGTTTTTCATTAGTAAACTGCTGATTTTGGGGGGACATTGTCCTCATAAGCTTTTTGTGAAGTGTCAGTAATTTTACCATTCTTCTACCCAAGCTTCATGATGTTTATTTTAGCAGAATTCATGTTTATTCTAGCAGAATTCGTCCCCATTCTGATAGGGACTCTTTTTAAACTGACGTCTTATCTTTCTTAGTGCCTCAAGCTAGATCCTGTTTGGACATGTTATAACAAGTTCATATGAGTTATTTTCATGCTAAAAACTTAGAAATCCTTACATAGTTTTTACCTAATATAATTTTCCATGAACTTTTTGAAGATACCCCATTTACAATATTTTTTAATTAATAATAAATAAAAATGTTTATAAAAATAGGAAAAGAATTATTGTGGTTATTTTATGGTAAATTTTCTGATCTGATAATTCTAATAGCTGGATTATTTGTTGGTCTGCTTCTATTGACTATTTCCTCCATTTCCTTCCTTTTCCACATATCTTGTGATATTTTATTATATGCCGAAGATTGTGTATAAAAAAATTAGTAACTCAGACAAATACTTCCAAAAGAGGCAGCTCCCTTCTCCTGTAGCACTGTATGCTTTGGGGGCTAAATGAATCTGACTTGTAGCTAGGCTAGGTCTGGGTTATGTTTTAGGTTTACTTTGATTTTAGTTCCTCACCAGTTATAAATATTTTGAGGGTGGGGGTCAGGGTTTTTCTTTTTACAGGAAATTCTATTTATGTTATTCATTCCAGTCATCAGCTTTCTGAAGTGCACGAGAATTCCCTCTTTACCTTACTCCAAGAATGCTAGCTTTCTGCGTTGCCAGGGGTTTGTGTTTTCTCTTAATTTCTATCCTCCACTTTCTACACCTTGAGATATCTTTCTTTACTCTAGTATCCCTCTCCCATCCTTTGGAGTTCCTTGTAGGTACTCAAATCCCACCTTGTTGGGATTTCATTAAGCAATCTTAATCTCATGCACAGCCTTCTGCAGCCTACTGCTTTGCTCTTGGAGATTTCCAGTACATGCCACGGGAGATTGCACTCAGCTTCCCTGTCCTTCCCACAGCCTTTTATCCTGTGTACTCTGTAAAGATCTGTTGGATGAAGAGGCTGGTGGGGCATAGATATTCTGTGTTTAGTGTTTTTAGTGATTCTAACTTGTATACTAGCTCCAACTTACTCATCAAAAGACTAATTATTATCAAACTTAGGTTTTTTCTTATTCTATCAAGATGGATGTCTCTTCATCTCAAAGATTCACACAGGAGGAACAAGGCTATGAATCTCTTCTCTCCTAAGAAGGAAAATTTATTGTTTTGGATCTCTTTGCATCCTCAGCTCTCTAATAGCTTTTTAAAAAAATTAGATGAAAAATTGTGGTTTATCTTGCTTATTCTCATTGTGAGGGTCATAGAAATAGTCTCTATTAGTTTTCTAGGTCTGGTATAACAAATACCAAAGACACTATGGCTTATACAGTAGAAATTATTTTTCTCACAATCATGGAGGCTAGAAGTCCAAGATCAAAGTGTTGGCAAAGTTGATTTCTTCTGACTTCTGTCTCCTGAACTTGTGGATGGCATCCCTGTGTCTTCACATAGTACTCCTTCTGTGTGTGTGTGTCCTAATTTTCTTATAAGGACACCAGTTATACTGAATTAGAGCCTGCTGTAATGATGTCATTTTACCTTAATTACCTCTTTAAAGGCCTTATCTCCAAATATAGTCACATTCTGAGGTTTTGGGAGTTAGGACTTAAAACATGAATATTTGGGGGTATACAATTCAGCACATAATAGTAATCTCGTTACAACCTCCTACCAATCCTTTACTTTTAACCCTTTTGAGTCATTGTATTTTAGGTAATTCTCTTGTGTACATCATAATGTTGTATTTTCTTTGAGTGTTAATATTAACATTTGTTTATTTATTAAATGATTTAATTACATTCACACTTATTGATATGACCAATTAATTTTATCCTAAGTCTATATCATTCTGTATTAAATATGTAAATGTGTACATACATGTAAGAAGATAGAGTGCTTTAACAATCACAGTGTTATCTAATTTTCATTTTATTTTTCTATTTTTGGAATTATTGGAAATTTCAGAAAGTTTGTACTTTTGTTCAATACAAACATGGTAACTTTTATATTAATGCTCTTAAATGATACTGGTAGGTCCCTCTTAATTATATTGGCTGTGATCAAAAATAAATTTAGATGGTAAACTTTTCCTTTCTTTTCCCTTTTTCTCTCCTGTTATCTAATTTTAGCCAAAGGCTTTAACTTATTGCTGATTTTAGTTCTTTTAAACATGCTAAAGCTTTGTGTTTAAATGATAATATTTTATTCCAAATCATGACTTATGAGACAATCAAGGAATTTATTTTGTTTCCCTCCTTTTCCTCTTTCCATCTAATTTTCATTTTGTGCTATTTTTATGTTTCTAGAGCATATTAATATTTGTATACTATTCTTTACCCCCATTCTCCATCGTTTAGTCTCAGTTTTATTGTTCATTGTAAGTAGTGTGCACCATCATACCTCTAGCAAAGTTTCTCCAATAATCTCTTGATTTTTCTGGAGCTCTTCCCATAAAAGATTTCCCAGAAAGGGAACTGGTAATTTACCTTGGGTTCTTTAATGTTTAAAAGACCGTAGTCCTTACACTTAGATGAAAATAAAATGATTGCCCCACATTTTCTCTGTGTGTGTAATTTGTAGGTGTTTTTTCACTGTTTTCTGGTGAAAACTTATTGTTGCAGCAAACTTATTGTTGCAGCAAAAAGTTTGATGCTGCTTTCTTTTTCTAGCATTTATAAGTGTCTTAATCTATTTGCCTACATGCCCAAATGATCTATCTTTCTTTATCTTATATTTATAATAATTTTACTGGTGTCTTGGTGTTGACCTGGGTGTTTTCCCAGATTTATATTGTACTATTTCAGAAGATATATTATTTTATGTCTCATTTTGAAAAACTGTCACAGATAATTTTCTCAAAGTTTTAAATACTTCTTGGCTCCATTATCTTGTTTTTTTATTTTCAGAGATTCAAACACATGTTGGATTTTCTTTACATATCCTCTATATCTATTCATTTCTCTCCAAACCCTTCTCTTTTCCAGCATCTGTTTCTTTTTATTCACATTTTTAAAAAGTACTCCTTTTAGTTACTGATTTCTCTGTGATGTCTATTGTCTAGTATAGCCTGTATAACTTTGTCTTTATTTCTAAAATTGTCTGGTCTTTTTTTTTTTTTCCAGTTTCTTTCTTGAGTTCTATACATCCTTCTGTTTTTGATCCTCTTTTACAGATATTTAAGTCCTACTATTTCTGTTTTTTTTTCTTTTTTCTTTTGCAACTGCTAGTCCTTACTGAACGTTTAAAATAAAGGTATGTTCAAACTTTAACTTACTTCAATTTTTTTTTCTGATGAATTTTCATTGTTTGTTGAAAAATTTGGCTACTTATTTTGATTCTTTGCTTGGATAGAAACAGATTGCTTCTATTTTCTATTATGCATTTTAAATCAAATAAATTTTCCTGAACCAGGAACAGGAGATTATTTTAGGGTCAATTTGGGTTGGAAAAGGGTTTTCTGGGTTTTGTAATTCCAGGCATCTCTCTGGAGCTAGTGTCAGGTGTTGAAAGCAGCCTTTCATTCTGGGTGGCCATTCTCTGGTCCTCAAACCCCATTATGGTTTAACAGGCTGCTACCTTCAGTTTTGTACTTCCTATGTTTAACCTTGGACTTAAAAAGTGGCAGCATCTCTGAGTTTAATCTCTTTATTGCTTTCACTAATACAGACATCCTGTTAGTTTGTACAGGGGTCTGTTCTAGAAGTTTTCTCTTAGTATTAACTCTGTTTCCTGAAAGAGTTAATTATAGGGTATTTCTAAAATCTTTCTGACCTATTTTCTCTGCAGCCACTTTGCTACTTCCTCATATTTTGTTTTGGTTTATTCTGCCTTCAGTAGAGCTTCCCAGATTCTAGATATCGATATTCTGTTTCCCAGTTTTGCCATTCATATTTGACATATCCAAGCATTTCTCATTCATGTGGGACTGGGTCTATCCAGGGGAGAGTATTTGCTGTTGATTTTTTTGATCTTCAAATGCCCCCTGCAGTCTTAATTTTCATCAGTCTCTCCAACTCCAGCTTTCTTCGCCATCCCTGTATTTCTGATAGTTCTCTCTCAGGTCCCCCAGCCAAAATTCTGCCATTTTGAGGATTCATTGGTTATGTTTCTAGGTACTTAATAAATCTTAGATTTTCTCTGTCTTTCACTTTTACTAAAAATGTGGTGCTTTTCTCCTTCATTATGTTGCTCCTTATGATTTTCAGGAGGAGAACGGGGAGATATGATACTAAGAGGCCATCATAGTTCTAGAAACAAATAATTGTTTTCAATTTCAGTCGTGATACAAACAAATATTTATATAATGTGAGTGATGACAAATTGTACACAATCACATTAAAAGCCACCATGTACCCTTTCCACATTCATATATTTAAGTATAGCCCCCCCCCAAGAGAAACACCAGCTAATTATTAACTAATGTTTTACTATTTTTAAGTGATATTCTACATCTAATCTTCCAGGAGTGCTCAAGAACATTCTTGACACACAATTTAGCTTTCCCTGTATTCTTGTGTCTTAGTGTTTAGAGGATGTTTTGAAATATGACACAGAGGGCTAAATAACAAGTATTGAATCCTGTGTTTTATTTTAAACCTTCCTTTCCTTGCTGCTTGATTTGGGAAGAGTTGTTTGATTTCTAGGTCATTGTTATTCTTATTAGAAAAATCTGTGTTAAGTTTGTTCTGTTGTGTCAATTTACTAATGAGATTGGCAAAAATTTCTTTTTTTTTTTTTTTTGAGATGGAGCTTCAAGCTATCCCCCTGGGTAGAGTGCCATGGCCTCAAGCTATCCCCCTGGGTGGAGTGCCATGGCATCACAGCTCATAGCAACCTCCAACTCCTGGGCTCAAGCGAGTCACCTGCCTCCGCCTCCCAAGTAGCTGGAACAATAGGTGCCTGCCACAATTTTTTGGTTGCAGCCATCATCGTTGTTTGGCAGGCC